>JAQZBX010086491.1:0-12989 GCA_029593785.1 Cabassous unicinctus | reverse complement strand
CTGCTTTACCTCATTAGATATTAAGGGAATACAAATCAAAATAATATATTATATACCATTTCACACCAATTAGAATTGCAAATATTAAAAAGTGGAAATTAGCAAGCATTAGAAAAGATAGGTAGAAATTGGAACACTCATTCTTTATTGATGGGAATACAAAATTATGCAGCCACTGTGGAAATAATTTGGAGGTTCCCTAGAAAGTTAAAAGTAAAGAATTACCATATGAGCTGACATTCCCACTTCTTCTCAGTATATACAAAAAAATTGAAAGCACACACTCATAAATATATTTACATACCAATGATCATAGAGGCATTCTGCACAATTGCCAAAGATAGAAGCAATGCAAGTGTCATAAGATGAATGGATATTCAAAATGTGGTATATGCATACAATGATTAAGATACCTTCATTATGGGGTCTGTGTGATTCTGCTAATAAACTTTCCCCAAACAACTGATGTCTCTTTGTTTCTGACAACAATTTGAAGAGAAAAATGTTATAAATACATGATCAGATTTCCAGGTGCAGAAAGTAAGCGGAATCTCCTGTGCTTCGCCGCTCTGGTGCCAGTGCCAGGTGACAGCCTGCTCCACAGTGATTGCTGTCTCCTGACTCCGCCAAGCCGAGACCATGAAACTACTGCCATCACCAGTGCTTGTTCTTTTCTGTGTATGTTCTCTATATTCTTTTTTACCCTCTACTTCTTTCCCGCTATTTTCTTAACGCCTTAATTGAGATATAATCCATGTACTGTAGGAGAATTAACCTATTTAAAGTGTACAATTTGATGATTTTACTATGTACACAGATTTGTGCAACCATTGCCATGGTCTAGGTTTAGAATATATTCATCACCAGAAAAATAAAATCTCTACCTGTTATCAGTCCTTCTCATGCCTCCCCCGTCCCTTTCCATACCACCTCTTAGCAATCACTAATATATTTTCTCAAAATACAGATTTGACTAATCAGTAGATTTCTTATAAATCGAATCATACAGTATTATTACTGGTTTCTTTCACTATTCATAATAATGATTTCAAGGTTCAAAATGGTATAGCATGTTTTAGCACTTTATTATTTCTTATTACCAGATATTTCATTGCATATTCTATTCAATTTTAAAACTTATTACAAACTACAATAATAAAAGTATCATAGTATGAGCAAAAGACAAACACATAGAGTAAAAGAATTGAATTTAGAGCTCAGAAATTAACCACATCATATTGTCAAATGTTTTTCAACAAGAGTTTCAAGCGCATTCAATGGGGAAAAAATATTCTGTAACAAATGGTTCTGGGAAAATTATATATACACACACAAAAAATGAAATTGGTCTCTTACCTCACACTACATACAAAAATTAATTCAAAATTGAGCAACAATATAATTCTAAGAGGCAAAACCATATAACTCTTAGAAGACAGCAAAGCAGACATTTTTCATAACCTTTAATTTAGCAGTTAATTATTAGACATGAGACCAAAGGCATAAGTCACAGAGGAAAACTATACAAATTGAATTTCATCACAATGAAAGCTTTTCATTCATCAAAGCCCATTATCAAGAAAATCTATTTCACTTTTGATTGTTCATGCTACTGCATGGAAACATAATTGATTTTGTGTATCAATGTATTCTGTAGGCTTGCTAAACATGTTTATTAGATTTAATATTTTATTTATGGATTCTTATGTTTCACTGTCTAAAAATTTGTATTGTCTGTGAATAGTTTTAATTCTTCCTCTTCAATGTAGAGTCTTTTCATTTCTTTTACATACCTAATTTCCTTTAATACAGCCTGCAGTAAAATTTTAAATAGAAGTGGCTAGAATGGAAACCCTTCCTTTGCTGCTAACTTTAGAGGAAAGGCATTGCCTTTCACCACACATTTTGATGGTGTGTGCTTTTGTATATGACCATTATCAGATTGAGGAATTTAATTCATTTGCTTATTTGTTGATTTTTTAAATAATGAAATGAAAGGAAGTTTTTGTCAAAATAAAGTGTTAGAATTTTTATGGAAATTGTGCTAAATTCATAGACGAGGTTTGGAATAATGACATAACAATATTAATATCAACTTACTAATATTAACAATGAGTCTTCTTATCCATAAGCATGTGAGATATCCCCATTTATTTAGCTCATGTTGATTTCATTCATCAGAGTTTTGCAGTTTATTTATATGGATCCTGTAAATATTTGGTTAGATTCATACCTAAGTACTTGTATATTTGATGCTAATGTCAATGATATTTTGTTTTAAATTTTAATTGTTCACTTTTGGTAAAGAGGGAAGCAATTGCATTTTTAATATTAACTATGTGTCCTACAAACTTTCTATAATTACTAGTTCAATGAGCTGTTTTTATAAATTCTTTAGAATTTTCTGCATAAATAACTATGTCCTCTGCAAACAAATTACTTTTATTTTCTTTCTTCTTGGTCTGTATATTTAATATTTCCTGCTTTTGTCTTATTATTAGTTCAACTTCTAACATTATATTCAATACGGATGTTAAGAGTAGATATTCTTTCTTGTTCCCAGTCTTAGGGGGAAAGCATCTAGTATCTCAGTGTGGCAGTTTGAAGCTTTATATACTCCAGAAAAATATGTTCTTAAATTTAATCCATTCTTGTGGGTGTGAACTCATTGTATGTAGGACCTTTTGAAGAGGCTTTTTTAGTTAAGACGTAGCCCACCTCATTAAGAATGGGTCTTGATCTTATTACTGGAGTACATTATAAGCAGAATGAAATTTAGACAGAGAGAGAAAGTCACAAGAAGCAAGAAGCTGAGAGAAGGGAGAGGCCAGGAGAGTCTGTCAAGTGCCTTGAATGTGACAAGCTAAGGACCAAGGACCACCAGCAGCCAGCCCCAGAACACCATAACCTTCAGAGAAGACAGCATCACCTTGATGGAGACTTAATTTGGACATTTGCCCAGACTCAATCTGTGAGTGAATAGATTTCCATGGCTTAATCCTATGTTTTTCATGGTATTTCCTTGAGGAGCTTAGGAAACTAAAGCACTCACCATTAAGTATGATGTTAGGTGTAGGCTTTTGTATATATTCTTTACCAAGTTGATGTTTTCCTCTATTCCTAGTTTGCTGAAACAATTTAACATGAATCAATTGTCAAAATATGTTTTAAATTATGCTCAATTATTTTCAATGAAATATGGAAAATTCATTCCATGCTCCCCTTTTCATTGCACTATTGTTTAACAGATTGCATCAACCTATGTTACTCATTCCAAAATATATTATTATGATTATTAATTTATGCAAGTATATATTTTAGAAAATCTGCAAGAAGAAAGGAGAGCAAGTATACAATTATAGAATTTCTCATATAAACCTTCTCATTTATCATTTCTGATATTTTTCATTTCTTTCTGTGAGTATGTGTTCCATTTCTTGTCATATTTAATTCCAATACATCTTTTTTCTCATGTCCTAATATTGTCAAATATGTTTCATTTCCATATGTTATAAGCCAAACCTTTGTATCACTAAAAATAATGTGGTTGCAAATTGCATCCACAATGAGGTAGTTTTTCCCATGATGTTTAATAAAAAATTATAAATGAAAATGTAATTTCTACAAACATGTATGTGTGTAAATAGAATGCTTTTGGCATGAGTACAAACTTGCCAGACATTTTTGGAAAACTAATTGTTGGCATTTACAAAACTTTAAAATCTATTTTATTAAATAATTACCATGAGAGAATTTTTTTTTTAGAAAACCTTTGTATATATGAGAAAAATAGATGTCTAATAATTTTATTCACAATTTGCTAATAATATGAAACATATAAGGTGTTTAAAAAATTTATGTGCATATTCTGAAATATATGCAAACATTAAAATGTATTGTTTAAGCATATTTGTAACTACTGTGGAAAATTTTCCAAAAATATGTTAAGGGGAAAAAAGCAGGTAAACATAACATAAGATCACAATTATATCAAAATATGCTTTCTGCACCTATATGTGACAAATTGATAGGAAAATCATGTAAAGTAAATATATTTAAAGAAAAATTGACTTGAGGACCAAAAGAGGAAATTTATAGTAAGTTTCTACATTTTTAGTAGGTTGTGTAATTTTTATGATAGAAGGACTTATATTCTTCTTTTGATTAAAAAATTAAAATTAGTACTAAAAACATTACAGAGCTTGTCAGTTTTATTCCAGATAGAAGTTCATGAATTTAATTTGTTCTATTTCCTGATAAATGTAAAGATTCACAATAATCTGTTGAGAGAAGAGACTCAATAACAATTTATTTCTGCTTTTGATGTGATAGGTCTTATAGCAGGCAACCAATTGAGTAGACAAATTATCTAAATATGGACCTAGTTATTAAAACTTCCCACCTTCCGTGTCTATGATGATATAATTTTCAAGGAAATGAATTCCCCTTCAGCACTCTTGGCCAATACACTTAATTAAATCTCATTTAATCAGACAAATTGTAACCTTGCACAAATTTCAAGATCCTTAAATATCCGGTTCAACTCTGCCAGCTAGTGAAGAAAAGACCAAAACTTGATAAAGTTGCAACAGACTGCAAGAGACAACCAGAGCAATAGTGGAGCTCTTCGCCCACTTGGACAAATGATCCATCTCTCCAAGGCTTTATTCCTGTTTGGGAAAGTGATCTTTATCAGCCTCCTTGCTGGCTTTAAAATCAACAACAATTTTTTAAACACACCTCTGAGATTAAAGATTTTTTGTTTTTCTTAGGTAAGCAAATTTCCTGAAAATTATAGATATCCACTTTAAGCTTCCTTTACTATTAATCTGTTCAAACAAGCTCTCTTGATAAGTCTAAGCAGGTAAATTTATTTTACCTACTTAATTCAATTGTTTTCCCCAGAAAAAATAAAACACTGCTTTTTTTAATTTCATTTGTTTTTTAGATCCATGGCAGCCATGGGCCCTTAATGAAGAAAATTATTTTCAAATCAATTTGTTTCTGAAGAATTAAATCAGAGAAAGTAAAATTTGTGATTCATCTACCATTCTACTGAGTCTTCAAAGTTAGCTAATATATGATCTGATTACCTTGAAATCTCTTTAAAAATGTCAGTGACCTAGTCATGAGCTTGAATATATAAAACATGTATTTAATTGTCAAAGGCAATAACATTCTTTCAGAAAAGCTTGCAAAAAGAATCTTTAAGCCCCCTCTGTAGACGACTCCAATTACCTATCATGTAATAGCGTAAAAAAGAAAAAGAAATGATAGCTGGAAGTCTTAATATTGCTTCAATAAATGTATAAATAAAACAATTCACAGGAAACTTCAGCCAATTCAGAGCGTCATGAACAATAACTAATGCCTCTCATTCTAATAAATGTTTCTACTATATTTCTCCATTCCATCAAAGACCAAGGAAGCCCTCATCTATGTATGGTGAGGTAATCCCTTTTTATATCTTTCATAAATTATAGATGACTATATGCTAAATTATTATAACCCATTCTTAAGGACTATCTTGAAAAAATTTACTTGACAGGTATAAATAATTTATAGTAAACATGTAATTTGACCAGGGGTGAGGAGAGAGCTACAGTGATGTTGTTGAATATCTTCCTCACAGTAGCAAAGAACCCTTGGTAGAACCAACAAAAAGATGAATATTTTAAGGATGTAATTGAATAAGGAAATTATCACTTTTTCTGTTTCCACGGACAAGAATCAGCATGCCTGAGAAATTTACCAACATGACCATCACAACACATTTCTTACTCATAACAGAATTCCTGATGACTGGTTGCTACAGAGACTTTAGACCACACTCTTCTTCATCCTTTACCTGGCAGCACTGATGGGGAATCTGCTCATTATCACTCTCACCACCATTGACCAGAAACTCCAAGTCCCCGAGTATTTCTTCCTGAAGAATTTGTCCTTGATTGCTATCTGCTACATCTCTGTCACTGTTCCTAAATCCATCATGAACTCTCTGAACAAGAGCCATTCCATCTCCTTCCAAGGATGTGCCTCACAGGTTTTTCTTGTTATAATTTTGTTGGCACAGTATTTGCCCTCTTTATTGTGATGTCCTATGATCACTATGCTGCCATCTGCCATCCTCTGCACTATGAAGTCATTATGCATAAAAGTGCCTGTGTGCAGATGGTGACAGCATCATGGATCAGTGGATGTGTCTATGTCTCCATTCAAGTAGCAGGTACATTCTCTTTCAGGTTCTGTGGGCCCAAATTAATGCATCAGTTCTTCTGTGTTATTCCATCATTGCTTGCACTTTCTTGTTATGGAGAGCATATTTTAGAATATATGTTTATTATTGCTAGCTGTTGTTTTACATTCATATGTTTCATTTTAATGATTGTTTCTTATGTTCACATTTTCTCCACTGTTCTTAAGATTCCATCTGCTCAAGGCAGGTTTAAAACTTTCTCTACCTGCATGCCCCACCTCACTGTGGTGACCTTGTTCCTCTCCTTTGGATGTTTTTGCATACTTAGGATCCACCTCAAAATCTCCATCATTTCTGAACCTCTTTATGTCTGTTGTATACTCTCTATTACCTCCCACCTTGAATCCTGTCATTTACAGCCTAAGAAATAGGAACATGAAGTTGGCCCTTGTCAAAATGTTCGGCAGAATAATGACCCCAAAGATATAAATGTCTAAAATGTTGATGGCTCTGTTACCTCTACAGCTTATCAAGTTATTTGTATATACTGAGCTATTTCAAAATTATGTATCTATGATTCTATTATTGCTGCTACTTAGAATTCCACATTTTATCGTATTAAATGTATCTGAAATTTTAAGAGTGTCTTGGCATTGCTAATCCAGTGGTAATATTCAAATGTTTAGTTCATATCAACAGGTCCCAGTTTTGGGGAATATTGTTCAATTCCAATTCATCTTCACCAACACCTATCTATCTCCTACCTGGGATAATTCATGATAGTTTCAAAATTGTCATATTTTATTTCAATTTCTAATAGTGTTTTTCCCTCATTTTATTTTTGCAGTAGTTAAAATAAAAATGGATACTCTAAATTTGAGATTGTTTCTCCTTCATTAGTTTATATTGTTAAGAGTATTTTCATAAGCACAGGGAGCACAAAGTTTTATAATAATGTTAGTTCCTTTACTGTGGCCTATGAAATATTAAATTCAGAATAGACAGATAATTTATGAGCATAATAACATTTTTAATAGATGTTACCAATCACCTATTACATAGCAACATTTTCAGGAGTAGTGTTATTGTTTAGTAAATAGCAGATCAGTCATTACAGAGTGCAAGCCGATTAAAGAAAAGACTTTCCAGAAATAGTCACATCTTGAAAATCTATCTTTTCTTTCATCCTCAAATTTTGTATTTTCATATTTTTAGTTTTATTTAAATTTATTTCTAAATTTAAATTAATCAATTAATGAATTAAATCCTCTCATTTGTTCTAAATTTATTGGGATTGTTTTAAGTTTAAAATTTCTAGTTTCAAGTCTTCTAAACTTTATGTTATTTATTCTCATTTTTATTTTTTTCAAATTTCTTTCTAAATTTTGATGCATTTTCATGGAAAACAATTCCCTTTTTATTTATTTTTGGTGTTTTGGCTTACTTCAGCTCCCTACATTAGTAACCAGACCAATAATTCATTCTTATATCAATATTCCCTCCTGTATTATTGTGTTTCACTTCTCTCAGTTCCCATTCATATTCTGAGGAATAACTTCTTCAAGAAAATTAACTGCATAAAAGCTTGCTCTTTGGTTGCACTTTAGGGAAAGACAAACTAAGAGATTAAATCAGTAAAATTTCTTAGAGAACTTGATTTTTCACATTGTAATGCAATATTGACAATGCACAATAAATATATATAAATATTCCCTATTTTAAATTTGAAATAGATTGCTACTATTTAGTAAGTATAAATATTAAGTTATAAGTTCTTTTCAATAATTACCTGTATCCTAATATTTTAGGATATTTAGTTTCTATGAAAATTTCAATTTTAATCCTTATAAATATTTTTATTCTCTTGATAATAAGTGTGACACCCCACTAATTTAAAATTTACTGGCTGTGGGAGAGTAAGCCTTTATCATCACCTCTACGGCTGCATGGGGAAAAACAATGTTCAAATTTGAAATTATTTAAAGCAAAATTGGGGTTTTAAGCTTGCAATTTTGTTTTACGCTTGCAAGTTTTCATCCCTAGTGAATTTTAAGAATTTTCACATATATATTTGCCACTTGCAAATATTTTGGGGAATTATGTGTCTCTGTCATTTGTAAGGAATAGTTCTCAAATGTGTAAAACTAGCTCTTTATCAACTGGCGAGTTTTTTCAATTTTTTACTGGCAAGTAATTTGGCAAGTACTTCTATTATTGCTACACATTTTCTTTTGTCAAAAGAGGAGTATAAAGCCTGCTAAAAAGCATCGTGGTAATAAGAAGGAGTGTCAATAACATCACGACGTTGGATACTGATTGTGGACCAAAACCCCAGTATTAAAGAGGAAGGAATAAAAATCATGTTGGTACAAAGTAATGTCTGAGAAATGGCCACATTAAGTTAGAAACTCTATCGGTATCTATGAAAACAATGAAATAGTGTTTGTCCCCAGGGGAAGTTAGCAAAATAATATATATTTAAAATGGTGTTCCAAAAAAGGACCTGAGCTCCCCAATATTATGTTGCATGATACTGTATGATCCTTCATTAGATTGAGATAATGGATTCTAGTGAATTTTATCCCCTCACATTATCTTAAAAGTAAAGTTCAATGTCAATAGCCATTGAAAAATGTCATTAGTCATTTTTTTTCACTAGTCATTAAAATACAAACTAGAATTCAAACTATCAAATCCATATACAAGAGACTCATGGTAATATGCATAATGGATATGAAATAGGAAATAAAGGAAATTTCAATCAAAATAAACTGTGGTATATTCATAAAATGGAAACACATAGAGTAAAGAGAATGAAAAAATATGTTTATATGTTAACCATATAGATGGGCCACTTTTATATACTAAAGGAATGAAAACAAGGCAAAGAAAAAGGAGTGAAAGAATTTAATTTGATTTATCTAACATAAAAAAAAAACTTCATAAAATTTATCTATGTTGAAAATTTCAGGAAAATACTCATGATTAGGGGAAAGCATTGGCAATAGATCACAATCACCCATTCTTGGATTATGTGGTGGTTTGAAGCTGTATGTATCCCAAAAAAACACGTTCTTAAATTTCATCCATTCCTGAAGGTGTGAACCCATTGCAAGTAGGACTATTTGATGAGGCTACTTCAGTTGAAATGTGAACAGCATCAATCAGTATGGGACTTAATTATATTACTGGAGTCTTTAATAAGAAAATGAAATTGAGACAGAGAGAGAAGGCCAGAGATGGAGCAGCCAGAAGCAGAATATTAGTAGAACACAGAGGCACTGATGTGGTTTGCCATGTGACAAACTAAGGACTAAGGTTGACTGTCAAGCAGCTCTTGCAGTCAGTCTTTGGGGAGAAAACATCAGCTTGATCATGACTTGATTTGGACATTCTTTTAGCCACAAAACTGTAAGGTAATAAATTATCAATGTTTAAGCTGAACCATTTCATGGTATTTGCTTCATCACCCTAGAAAACTTAAACAGGTGTTGGAACCACAAGAGTAGTGTGCTGCTATTGAAAATACCAAAAAAGTGGGAATGGCTTTGAATTGGGTCATGGGTAGAGGCTAGAAGAAATGTGAGGTGCATGATATAAAATTATTTGATTGCTGTGAAAAGATTGTTGATAGAAATATGGATGCTAAAGGTACTTTCCATAAAGTCTTAAATGAAAATTATGACTGTGTTATTGGAAACTGGAGGAAAGGCAGTCCTTGTTTCCAAGTGGCAGAGACCTTGGTGAAATTGAGCTCTGATGGTGCATGGAAGACTGAATTTAAGACTGGTGAACTTGGATCTTTAGCTGAGGAAATTTACAAGCTAAATGTCAAAAGTACAGTCTAGTTTCTCCTTGCAGCTTATAGTAAAATTCTAGAAGAAATGAATAAGCTGAGAACTTAACTACTGGGTACACAGAAACCAGAAAATGTTAATTTAGAAAATTTTGAGTTTCTGGAAAGTGAGTCCCCAGAGAATAACATTTCATGTGAACGTTTAACTGAATATAAAACCAGTCAGCAATTTTTGTGGAAGTTAGGATTGTAAATGCAGTTATCCAAGAAAGATTTGTGGAAAGTTCTTTTGCCTGATAGTTTGGACCCTGTATACTACATGCAAAGACAATAAGATTTTTTTGCGAAATCTTTATGAAGAAAACCACTGTCAGCTTGGATGAAATGGAACAGAAAAGGAACATGTTGAAGGAAAAATCATCTCAGGGGCACAGACATGGAAGCTGAGATCTGAACAGAAGATATCTTCTTGGGTGAAGACAGCAGACTGACCCATGTGTGCAAAAGGGTGAATCTGCACCAGAACTTGGAGAGAGTGGGCTTTATGCCTCATTGTTCAGGAAGAATGTTGACTCCCTACATTTCTAGGACGGAAGAGCCTATGCCTTAGGTTTTATGGAAAGTCTGGCCATCACCCTAGTGTTCTGGAAGGATGAAGCTTGTGCCCCAGGATTGTGGAGAGTCTGACAAGCATCCAAATGCCCTGAGAAGGAGGAAACCATACCCCCAGAATTCTAGGATAGCCTGGCTGCCATCCTGATGCTCAGAGAGCACAGAGCCTTCAACCCAATGTTCTAGGACAACATGACTGCTTGGTAAGCATTTAGAAGGGGTAGGGTTACCAGTTCATCATGCCAGGAGACTGCTCATGTCTTGAAATCTAATGGAGTGTGCCCTGCAGGCCTTCAGAATTGTTTCAGACGTGACCCGGTTTTCCTTCCAATTTCTCCCAATGGGAATGGGAATGTTTATTCTATGTATTAATATCCTTTTGTATAAATAAAAAAGCAAATAAATATTTAAAATGCAGGTGTTACTGTATTTGTGCCTTTGGCTATCTCATATTCACAAATGAGTCTTTTAAGATACTGTGTACTATTATACCAAAACATGGGATGGTCATTCCAAACTTTGTCTGTGTGATAAGTATTATTTCATTCTAACAATGTGCATTTTAATATTGGATGCAAAGAAAAATGGCAATTGATAAAAGAAAATAGATTGTGGATGATCAGAAAAGCAATTTATTACAAGAATTAGTGGGATAGGATAAATATTTTTCTGAAGAAATATATGTAAATAGCTAATAAACACATGAAGGATGCTAACATCAATGTCAACTAAGAAAATGCAATTTAAAACCGCAATGAGATGTTACTTCTCAACCAAAAGGATAACTATTTTTAAAGAAAAACAAATGTAACAAGTGTTGGAGAGGTTGTAAAGAAATTGGAACTGTATTTCATTGTTGGTGGTAATGTAAAATGGTGCGGCCACTGTGAAAAACAATATTATGATTCCTGAAAAAGTTAAATATAGACCTATCATTTAACCTAACAACCACACACCTAAGTGACCTATCATTTAACCTAACAACCACACACCTAAGTGAAAGGAGAGTGAAAAAAAAGTTGCAAAGAGATACTTGTCCACCAAAGCTTACAGCAGCCTTATTCAAAATAGTGAAAAGCTAGAAGAAATGTAAATGACCACCAACAAATAAATGGATAAACAAAATGTAGTATATGCATATAATGGAATGTTATTCAGTATAAGAGAAAATGAATTATAAGACATGTTGTAACATGGAAGAACCTTGAAACATTATACTCAGTGAAATAAGCAAGAAACATAAGGATAGAAATTGTATGATGTCAAATAAGAATAACTAGCAGTTGCAAATTTGCAGAGATAGAAAGCAGATTAGAGGTTACTTGGCAAGGAGATAGAAAGGAGATGTATTTGTTTTGTAAAAATAGAAAAAAAAACAAATAAAAAAATAATTTCTTCAGCAAATAGTGATGAGAAACTGGACATCCACATGCAAAGCAATAACTTGAAACTCTACCTCACATTGTATACAAAAAATTAACTCAAAATAGACCAAAGGTCTTAATGTAAAAACTCTAGAACTCAGTATAAAATATAGGGTAAACCTTGAATACCTCTGTTTAAAAACAAACAACCAAAAACCTTATGTGAATTATTCAAAGTTTATCAGAAACCAAAGGTGAATACTGAAAATATTTCAGTAGCTCTTATTGTTTTCTTAGTGAAGATTCTCTCTACATCCCCAGATATGTAGAATAGACAAAATCATGACAACAACTAAATAGGATTTTTTGGTGACTGAAATCAGGACCTAGAAAATAATTTTTGTGTTTTAACCTTTGTTACTGTGAAACAAAGTCAGACATCTCTCAGATGTTCACATTGAAGATTCATTAATTTGAAAAATAAAGAATTAGTTGGATTAGTATAAAGAAAAATTCAAAAGATTATAAAGGGATATTTGAAGATAATATGCTATACCATGGCAAAACTATTAGAGCCGCTAGTATTCTGTGTGTGACTTTGCTGTGACCTAAAACTTCATTGAAAATTAAATGAAAATTTGGGAGACATTGGGGAATGAGAAGGTGAAGGTGCCACGCGGTAAAGACTGGAAACCTGATAATGCAGTGATAAAAGGAAAAAATACATATATTTTTGAATTTTTTGTTTTTTCCCCATTTTTTGAATATCCAAATCCGTTAATTATATTTTATTTTTAGATTTTTTCCTGAGTTTCCATGTATTTTATCTCTTTCATTTAAGCTTATCATTATTATTTCATTTTCCTATTAATTGTATTTGGTTATTATATGGGCTTCGTCTTCAAGAAAGGTTTACAACAGAAGGGTTACAATGGGAGCTGCAGAGGATCATTGGTGGGGGCTGTCTGGGATGGGGGATTCATGGGAGGAAGTTCTTCTGAATATACATGAAAGATATATA
>JAQZBX010086490.1:0-12989 GCA_029593785.1 Cabassous unicinctus | reverse complement strand
TTTTCCTCTGGGTGTGTTACCCTTTGACTGTATTACATTCAAAGGTTTTAAGTTTACTTCATAAAAGATTTGGGCTTTGATTCCACCATGTCAGTAGGGAGTGACTGAGGGTTGAGTCCCTGCCCCCTTGGTGGGCTATATAAATGGACACTCACTCAAGAAAACACACGATAGAAGAACACAGACTTAGAGAGACATCTCCATAGACCCAGAAGAGGCCCTGGGAAGAGTCATTCACCTGATAGTTTGCAGCTGACAGGCCAGAGCAGCTGAGCCCTATGCCAGCTTACAGCTGAGATGGGAAGAAGCTGGGCCCACAGAGCCTTAAGAGGAAAGAGAAAGGCTGAACCCTCGCAGACATCGCCCACGGTCTTGCTTCAACACGTGGCAAGAATTTTCTGACAAAATTAACCTTAAGTTGGACTCTTTAGGGCTTTGAAACCATAAGCATTTCCCCCAAATAAATACCCTTTTAAAAGCCAACAAATTTCTGGTACTTTGCATCAGCAACTCTTTGGCTAATACAATATACTCACCTGCCTCAAGGGGAAGGGCTAGAAAACAAAGTTTATTTTATTTTATTTTATTAAAAAAATTTTTAAAAAGATACTTGGTTATACAAATGTCACATAAAAAAATAGGGGATTCTCATAGGCCCCGCTCTCCACAGCTCCCACAGTTTCCCCCATTAACAACATCCTTCATTAGTGAGGTACATGCATTGCAATTGATAAACACATTTTGGAGCATTGCCATGAAGCGTTGATTAAAGTTTACATTGTAGTTAATACTCTCTCCCATCCAATTCTGTAGGTAAGGGCAATATTTATAATGGCCTGTATTTGTCATTGCAATGTCATTCAGGACAATTCCCAAGTCCCAAAAATGCCCCCATATTACAACTCCTATTCCCTTTCACTGCCCTCAGAAACTCCAGTGGCCACTTGAGTGATATAATTTCTTCCATTGCTAGAAACAGAATAAGTCTATAGTAGAATATCAGTAAGTCTACTTTAGTCCATAGTTCTTTCCCTAATCCTGAGAATTCTGGGATGTTGATGTCCACTCTGCCTGTAATTGAGAGGGGGCTGTGATCCTATAGGGCCGATGGAGGAGTCTCTGTTGCTTGCAGTTGAAGACTCTCTTGATTCCTTGGTGTGGTAGTTGTCCATCATCACCTCCATGTTAGTTGTACTGGGTGAGACCAATGAACTGGACAGTAGATATTGCAACCCTGCTGAGATTCAGGGTGCAGCTGGCAAATGGAAAACCCAAAGATTTCAGTCTCTTGTGTGTACACCTACTAACTCTAGTACTAATTATAGTTTCAAAAAGAGGGACAAGAAAGCCATGTGTAGGGAAACCACAACTGAGTCCAACTCTGTCACTCTGGCAAGCAAAAATTCCAAAGTAGGGCCTACTGGCAAGGCATCAAACTCCTGAGCTCTCTGCCCTGACTATAGTGTCTGGATTTCTCCAGATCCATCAGAAATCCCACTATTTGTAGTACTATCTATTTTGGCAGTCAAAGAGATCCTCCTGAGACATGCATAAGTGTAACCTCTGGAATGACTTCCCCACTCACTTTCAAGTCTCTTAGCCATATAAACTAATTGTCATTACCTTTTCCCCCTTTTGGTCAAGTTCTTTTTCCAGTTGCATTGCTAGTTGGTGCTTGATAGTAATCCCTCGGTGCCAGGGAGTTTCATCCCCGGGAGTGATGTCTCACACTGGAAGGGGAAGGTAATGTAATTATGTGCTGGGTTGACTTAAAGAGAGGCCACATTTGAGCAACTAGGAGGCTCCCAGGAGGTAACTCTTAGGCACCTGATAATACTAGGCTAAATTTCAGTTTCAGGAGTAAAGGTTCATATGCACAGTCATCAATATCAAGGGCACATCAGTGGACCATTCTCCTTCCTAGTCATTGCTTCTGTACTCGGGGACTTCTTGATTTATTATAGAGTATGGCAGAGCTCCCCAGGATGGGAATTTGACATACCTTCAGTTATTGTGTGACTCTCCACCCACTTGACAATGCCCTATGATTACCTGAACCCTTTGAAGTCCCTTATATGTATACCCAGGTGAGCTTCCTCCCATGTATCCCCCAACACTGACAATCCACACAAATGATGCTCCCCTGCCTCAGTTGTAACCCTTCTGTGATCCAAAGCTTCTTCAAAAATGAAGCCAATAGTCAAATATTGTTAATAAGAAAATGAATGATACTTTTAAAAATAAAAAATAAAATTCAAAATATTTTTAAAAAATAAAAATAAAAATTTGTATGATAAAAATAATGAAAAAAATATTCAAAATTTTTTGACATTTTCCCTTTCATCACTACAAGGTCTGTTGCCCTGTATGTACAGTGACATTGTCTTCTGTTTATTCCCCCAGTGTCTTCTGGTTTTTTTTTTGTTTTTTTTTTTCATTTTGTCCTCGAAGAAGCTTTAGGTTACAAAAAAGTTATGTACTGAATACAGGGGACTCCCATATACCCAAAATCCTCCCCCCTTTTCTCCTTCCCCTATTAATAACATTGTGTATGTAGTCCTAGAAAGGAATTTCCAGACTTCCACCTCTGCCTTAGTGACAGGTCTCTCTGAGCAACTAGATAAATGGAGATAGTGACTCAGATGTAGAAACTATAGAAGAATCTTTCGATCATGTTAAACTGCTTGTGCAAAGGAAGTCTAAATCACAGATACAACATCTCGTACAAGCAGAAGTGCTAAATAAAGGACTAGTTAGTGAAATCATGCTTGCAAGAAAACATTCTGGTAAAGAGTTAACTACGATAATGAAAACATTCCAGCAGCAATTCTGAAAAATCCCCCTGCTGCCTGAATGGTGTGGCTGTGGTCTAGTGGGGCCTGATAGAATTAAACTGCTGGAAGAGTAGAAAATCTTAGCAACATCAGTGTTCTCTGTTTCTTTCCATGTTAATTCTAACTGGGCCTGAATAGCCTCATTGATAAAATTAGTGCTCTTAAAGTTTAGTAACTTTTGTACGGCAATTCTATGAAAGCAAGAAAAAAAATTTTTTTTAAATAGAATACTGTTAGCAGCTTTTGTAAGCCTGCAAATAAATATATGCTAGAAAACCGAAAGTCCATAATACTTGTGTAAACTGTGGAAAATATTATGAATGAGATGTTACTTACACAAAGTTTTAAGTTTTAGTCACATTTTATCTTGTCAGAATTATCAAAGTGTTAAAAGAAACTTTCAGTTTTAGATCAATAGTTTACTCCTGAACTTTGAGTCCAAGTGTTTCCTGAAGAGTAATCTAGTATATATATATAGGTATTAAATATCTGTCTGTCTAAACTGCAAAAGTAGAGCTTAACTGCATCTATACTGCTCGAGAATTCCTAACCGGTTGTTGATTACTAATAAAAGTGTGTCCAAGAATCTGCTTGCATATTACAGGCAACACAGATTCCAGAAGAGATCTTAAAAGCAGGAAAAATCAGAGACAATGGTATCTTAAGAGCCTGGAAGGGGCAAACAATTGGGACAAGCTGCAAGGTCCTTGCTGCTGTGTCAAACTCTGAAGTGTTAAGTATAATGTTTTCCAAAACCACAAAGTCCAAAACAATTAATGGCCTTTCTGGGGTTGTTGGGGTACTGAAGACTCTTCACCCCTCATTCACCTCAGAAATTAAAATGATTGTGTTAATCAAGAAAGGTTATGCATGGAAATTACACACTCCCCCACACCAGGGTGCTTTAAAAAAAAAAAAAAGGCAAATAGGGCAATAAAACAGACTCGAGCAGTAAGGGAGGTGGATCTTGACTTACCCTGTGAATTGGATGTGGCCAGCACCAGTATTGGCTTTGGGTGGTGTTTGTGGCAGAGGCAACATTCTAAACAAATACCCCTTGGGTTTTAGTCACAATTGTGGGAAGGGGCCAAAGTACAATATAGCCCCTTAGTAAAGCAACTATGTGCAGCATACCAGGCCCTGTTGCAAGTGAAGGGCTTAACCCAACAGTGTCCAGTACTCTGAAGACTGCCATCTCCATCAGGGGTGGATTGCAAATATTAAAAATGAGACAGGAACAGTGGACTTTCATGGGCTGCCCTCTGTGGGGGAGAGATCTGTGGAAATACACCTGGGACGTCTCCCAGCAGCAGCAGGTAACTCTGTCATGTCCCTGACCACTCCTCTAACACCCCTCTCAGACTGTTGAGGCAGCTGCCCTCATGAAGATCCAGAGCCAACCGCTGAGACCTGAGAAGCAGCAGAGTGGCTCCCCAGGAAAAACGGACATCATGGCTACTGAACCCTGTGGCAGCACTTCCAGCTGCCTGTTGCTCACCAACAGCTCATGGACATCACCTACAAGTTTCCATCATGCTCACTTTGCTGACTGTGACACGTACCTCGACAGATGGAACATATGGGCCAAGCACAGACTCCAGTAACACAATTGTAAATGGATTACATCGGTCCCCTCCTACCCCGAGAAGCTGCAAGGAATGTTTTCACTGCTGTAGACACTGCAAGGGGACTCTTGTAACCAGCCAGCTACTATTTGCTGCGTAGGAAATGTCAGGGCCCTATATGGGATGCCAACTCAAATTGGCAGTGACCAAAGAAATCCATTTACCAGTCATCTTTTGCAGTCTTAGACTATGGACCAGGATATTGATTGGACTTCTTTAAAAAGCAATGGCCTTATAATGAGACAAATAAAAGACGATAAGGTATCTTTACAACAATGAACTACATTTAAAGTCAGCGCCATGGGCTGTGGCCACAGGTCCAGGTAAGATGCTAACAGCAGGACCAATGCAGGCACTGAGGTTGCGAGTTAAAGTGCCAGGTGCCCTACAGCCGAAAAGGGGAAGTGATAACTTGTTGCTGCCTATGCCTCAATCTATACAAACTGGGAAAAATGAGGTTGTTTGGCCATGGAACTGGCTTGTGCAGGCTCACTGGTTGGGAATCTTAAGTCCATGGGAAATAAAAGTCATCCAAAACATTGTTATGAAACCACAGTTAATAATCTGAGGACTCCTATTTCTGCTGAAATGTGATGTGTATCTATGTTAACACTTCTTGTGCCTAAACTGATTTTTAATGTCTACTAATAAAAGTATTGCCTGTTTACCATTAGACCAGAATAATTTGCCCCTGTCTGTATGAAACAATAAAACGAAAGCTGTCATATGAAATGGTTACCCACCATTTATGTATATTCACGGTCAAGCATTAATGTTCAGGGCTTTGGACATGTCATCCCTATTATTCTGTGGTCTTTTATGTGGTTGCTGTATAACCTAGATGCAATGTTCCAATGTCCTAACTGCTCAGCTGGTAGCTCAGAAGATTTACACATAGAATGGAAGGTGGAAGGGGCATTGGGTTTTGTGTAGGGATGTGAAATGTCCGCTTCCCCCTCTGTAGGGTAGATAGGAACACTGCCCTTTCCTTGACTGTAGGCTGGGAGGGGAGGGCAGTAACCCCCTCAGCAGGGGAGACACTGGCACCAAGAGCACAATCAGTCAGCCAGAAAAGAATGTTCATTGCTCAAAGCCTTGATTTACTTTGCTGGGAACCCACAGGATCCCCCATAGATAAGCCCTCACTGTTAATTATTCGATAGGCTACGTGCACCCTCCAGCTGCTCTATGTATTGGCTGGCTGCCCTCTTTGTACTTCTAGCCCTACATAATCTCTATCTTCCCACTGTTTGGTGACGTCGCTGCCTAACGGCCGTCATCAGGACATGTGAGTAAATAAATGGCATGGCTGCTGCTGGCCTCATGGCCTTCCTGTGTTACAGTGATTAAATGTAGACTAGAGCCTGTGACATAGGGGGAGAAACTGCACTTGGAGGCATTTGAAAAAATTACAATAGGGAGAGTAGGAGAGATAAAACCGTTTTATCAAACTAAATAGACGGACTTTGGTAATTGTTATGTCCTTCTGTAAGAGGAAAAACACTGAGGGGTTAAGGGTTAAATGGCATCCTGTATGGAAACTAAACTTCAACAGTTCAAAGAAAAATTATCGTGAGTGCACAAATGCCTGGATGTGTCTGTGGGTGTACGTGTGAGTGTATCTGTGTGTGTATACATCCAAAGAGAGAGAGAACGAGTGAGAGAAATACCACATGCACGCAAATATTAAAGCAAATGCTGTTCATGTTAAAAAAAAAGGTGATCTGGGGTTAGAATACACCACAATTTTTTCATCCATTCATCGGTTGATGGACACCTGGGTTATTTCCATCTTTTGGCAATTGTGAATTATGCCGCTATGAACATCGGAAGGTAGATGTCTGTTTGTGTCACTGCTCTCAGTTCTTCTAGGTATCTGCTTAGTAGTTGTATTGCCAGATCACATGGCAAGACTATATTCAACTTCCTTAGAAACTGCTAAACAGTCCTCCACAGTGGCTGTACCAATCTAACTTCCCACCAACAGTGAATAAGCGTACCTATCTCTCCACATCCTCTCCAACACTTGTAGTTTTCTGACTTGTTAAAAATATAATAAACTCTATTTTTAAAGAGATTTTAGATTACAGAAAAGTTACATCGAAATTATGAGGGACTCCCTTGTAGCCCCCTCCCTCTCCCACATCATCCCCTATTTTATAAAAATGTAGCAGTACACTTTATTATGATGTATTTGTAAAACCCGATTATTAAAAAAAGGCACATTTAAAAAAATGACTCACTTGTGGTAAGGACTAACCTACCTACAGTGACAATTTTAAAATATAAAACCATCATTGTGACATTTATCAGTACTTCACACATCTAACAAATAGTGAAGGAGCCAACTACCATTGCTATACCATCTTTAAAGGCAAAAACTTAAGCACAAATCAGAATTAAGAGAAACTTCAGAATGTTCACATTTGCATTCATTTTTGGCTGAAGTTTCAAAGACTCTACATATAACAAAATCACAACCTTAAATCAAAATGAATATGGAAAACATTTAAGCCTGTGACAAACTTATTCTACAGAAGCAAGGAAAACAGAGTGAATAGTAACAGGAGTATATTTCTAGGACAGAAAACAATCACTTATTTCCTTTTTCATAAACAAAAGTCAATGAGTCAGGACAGGGGTGTGGCTCAAGCCATTGGGCTCCCGCCTACCACAATAGAGGTCTCGGGTTTGGTTCCTGGTGCCTCCTGGAGAAGGTGAGCTGGTGCGGCAGGCAGGCGCAGAGAGCCGACCCAACAGGATGACTCAACAAAAGAGACACAAAGAGGAAAGCCAATGAGAGATGCAACAAACCAGGGAGCTGAGGTTTCTCATGTGATTGAGTGCCTCTCTTCCACATGGGAGGTCCCAGGTTCCATTCCTGGTGCCTCCAGGAAAAAAGTCAATGAGTCAACATTTTAACATTTTAATAACAGTGACCAAGTTATTTTCTATTCAAGAATTTGCTTTTCAAGTTGTATCTTAAAAATGTATCCATCCATATATTTGGATTAAACTAAATTTATACATCAAAAACATGCTCAGAATTCTAATCTTAAGTATAAACCATAACTTATCAAAGCATAGTCCAAATACAATTCAATAATGCTACCATTTAGATTTATATGCTTCATCTGAAAGACTTCTTACAAACAGGAGTTTTGCCCTGTTTCTCCAGAATAAATGTCCCTCTGTCTAAAAGTTTAAATGATAATCAAAAAAGACAGATTCAAATAATTCATGTTAAGCATTTTCCTTCATTGGGCTTTGATAAAGTCTTCTCCAGATTTCTCACCCTTGTTTTCTCCTTTCAGGCTGCAGTACTCCATTTAGTATCTCCTGAAAAGCTGGACTTTTGGTAACATATTCTGTGAGGTTTTGTTTGTCTGTGAAGACTTTGAACTCACCCTGATTTTTGAAAGAGAGCTTTGCGGGATATAGGATTCTTGGCTGTCAATTTTTCTCTTTAAGTACTTAAATACATCATACCACTTTCTCCTCTACCTCAAGGTTTTTGATGAGAGATCAGTACTTGATCTTATTGAGTTTCCCTTGTATGTGATGCTTTGCTTTTCTCTTGCTACTTTCAGAATCCTCTCTTTATCTCTGATATTTGTCATTCTGAATAGTAGGTGTCTCAGGGTAGGCCTATTCGGATTTATTCTGTTTGGGGTGTGTTGTCCTTCTTGGATATTGATATGTATGTCCTTCATAAAGGTTGGGAAGTTCTCAGTCATTATTTCCTCAAATATTCTCTCTGCACCTTTTCAATTCTCTTCTCCTTCTGGGACACCAAACATGCGAATGTTTGTGCGTTTTGCATTGTCATTCAATTCCCTGAGAATCCATTCCAACTTTTCCACTGTCTTCTCTTCTGTTCTCCTGACTTTTCCAGTTCAGATGTTCTGTCCTCGAAATCACTAATTTTGTCTTCAAGCAATTCACATCTGCTCCTATGTGCCTCGAATGTGTCTTTCATTCCCATAAGGTCTGTTACTTTTCTTTCCAGGCATTCAAATTGTTCTTTATGCCCTCTGAGTGTCTTCTTAATATCCTTTATTCCTTTAGTCATGTTTACTTTAAATTCTTTGACGTGATTTAGAAGAGTTTTGTGATTATCACTGATTAATTGTATTACATCCTGTATCTCTTTTGGATATTTGGTTTGTTCTTTTGGCGGGGCCATCTCTTCCTGTTTCCCAGTATGGCTTGTAATTTTTTGCTGATGTCTAGGCGTCTGAACATGTTGGTGTATTTACTCTGATGGCTACTTTCTTTCTCTTGCCTATTGTTTTTTATTTTTTTTTCACCCCACAGCTCTTCTTTGATATTAGGTTCAACTTATTCTGTCTTTAAAATTGCTCATCATTATTTTTCAAAATGAGGCCAGGGAGTCACTGTGGGGCACAGATTATATCCCAGGGGTTGGATATAGAGAGCATGAGCAGTTTTTGACCATGAAGTTTTCAGACAGGCCAGCAGATGGTGTGAGTTGATGTACCTTTCTATGCAGGTATTTCAGTCTGGTTTTTCTTGTGTTCCTGTGTTGACTCTCCAAATGAGAGATTCAGAGAGTGGTCTGCTGGCTGAATTCACTGAATAAAAACATCCCTACTCCTCTACCTTTTCCCTTAAACAGCTGACAGGGAGGAAGATGTCTGTTCCCCTCTCAGTTGACTACAGTGAGACAGGGGTTTTACCCCAGCTTAATATATTATGGGTGGGGGAGGGGATCCCTTCCCAGCCACCACTGGGGATTGGTAACTCACGTTTGTATTTTCGGCTTCTTCGTCTCTTCTGTAGTACTGTCCTCATATGCTGATCCCCAAAGCAGGTTCACAGACAGCTTTTGGTTCTTTCTTCATGGTTTTTGTGAGAGCATCCAACTCTGCCCGTCAGTCTGTCGCCATCTTCCAACAGTTTGACTTTAAAGTCTATTTTATCTGATATAAGTATAGCTACTCCAGAGTTTTTTGGTTACTTCATGCGTGGAATATATTTTTCCAACCTATTAGTATCCTTCAGTCTCTTGTAGAAAGCATTCAGATGGCTCATATTTTCTTATCCATTTCACCAGTCTATGTCTTTTCATTGAAGAGTTTAATCCATTAATATTCAATGATATTACTGTAAAGGCAGTTTTTATTTCATACATTTTGACCTTCAGATTTGATCTGTCATATTTTAGCTTCATCACTCTTTTGACACTTTTAGTTATTTTTACTGAGATAATCTCCATTTCTACACTGTCTTCCAAGCCACTCTCTCCTGTCTTTTCTTTTCAGGCAGTAGCACTCCCTTTAGTATTTCTGGCAAAGCTGGTTTCTTGGTTACAAACACTCTCTGTTTCTGTTTATCTGTGAATATTCTAAACTTGCCCTCCTCTTTGAAAGACAATTTTGCCAGATATAACATTTTGGCTGGCAGTTTTTCTCTTGCAATATCTTAAATATATCATTCCACTGCCTTCTTGCCTCTATGGTTTCAGATGAGAGATTGGCACTTAATCTTATTGGGCATCCTTTGTATGTTATACATTGCTTTTCTCTTGCTGCTTTCAGAATTATCCCTTGTTCTTTGGCATTTTATATTCGGATTAATATGTGTCTAAGAGATGGTCTATTCAGATTTATTTGGATGAGAGTACATTGTGCTTTTTGGAAACAGATCTCTATGTCCTTCAATAGGGTTTGGAAATTTTCTACATTATTTCTTCATGTGTTCCTTCTGCCACTTTTACCTTTTCTTCTCCTTCTGGGAAACCCATGACATGTGTGTTTGCATGTCTATTGCTGTCATTTAGTTCCCTGCAACCGTGTTCAATTTTTTCCTATTCTTTTCTTCATTTATTCTTTTGTATGTTTGCTTTCAGAGGACATATCTTCAAGGTCTTTGATTCTGTCTTCTCCCTCCTCAAATCTGCTGTTATATGCCTCCAGTTTGTTTTTCATTTCATTTATTGCACCTTTCATTCCCATAAGGTCTGTTTTTTTAATATATGCTTTCAAATTTTTCCTAACCCTATTTTTTATTTTTTATTTTTTTTAAATTTTATTTATTTATTATTATTTTTTTTAAAGATTTATTTGTTTTATTTTTATCCGCCCCCCTTGCTGCTTGTGCTGCTGTGTCCATTCGCTGCGTGTCTTCTCTGTGTCTGCTCATCTCCCCCTTGCTGTGAGGTCTTGCCGCATCAGCCCACGGTGCCGCACCGGCCTGTCCTCACAAGGAGGCACCGGGAAGCGAACCCGGGGCCTATCATATGGTAAACGGGTGCTCTATCCATTGCGCCACACCCGCTTCCTGCTGTGAGGTTGCTGCATCAGCCCACCGGACCGCTCAGGCCGGCGTGCCCTCACAAGGAGGCCTCGGGACCTGAACCCGGGCCTCCCATATGGTAAACGGGGGCTCTATCCACTGAGCCACACCCACTTCCCTGTTTTTTTAATATATGCTTTCAAATTCTTCTTTGTGCTCACCTACTGTCTTCTTAATATCCTTAATCACTTTAGCCATCTCATTGAATTTATTAAAGAGCTTTTTTTGAACTCCTTTATGTCACCTGGAGGCATATCTTGTTCCTTTAACTGGCCCATATCATCCTGTTTCTTGGTATGGGTTGTAATTTTATGTTGGTGTCTTGGCATCTTGCTTACTAAATGTATTTATTCTGGGTGAAGTTTTTCTTTTTGGCCTTTTCTTTCTTGCTGTATAGCAAGAGTTGAGGATGTAGTTGGTTCTGTGATCTGTGGAGGTTGAAGCTGCCTGTGTTGTGCCAGGAACTAGTGAAAAATTTCCCACCTTTTTCCTGGGGATGGATCTGAATGTGTGGACAGAAACCTCTGCCATGTGGGCTGAAAATAACCACAGTTGCCCTGGTAGACTGATGTAGTTTGGGGGCCTCTCCTCTCCTGGAGGGATAGGTCCTCTGGAGTGCCCCACAATATAATCCTTGTGGGACAAATGCACCTGCAGTTGCCCTAGAGGCTGAGGGAGTTCTGTCCCTTCTGCCCTTTAGGGGGTGGAAATGGAACCACCATCACTGAACAGTTCAGTATGTGTGTGTAGAAAGTGCCTGCCATTTCATCTAGAGGCTGAGGAAACACCAGTCCCCTCCTATGCTATTGGGTGGTCATGGTGGACACACAGGCAACAACCAGCTTAATCCCTCTAGGCCGAGAGTATCTGCCATTGTATAGGGAGGCTGAGGAAACACGAGTACCCTCCTATCCTACTTTGGGGTTGGCGGTACATCCAAAACTCCTGAGAATTTTAGTCCTTTTAGACCAAAGTACCTGCTGTTGCCCGGAGAGGCTGAGGAAACACCAGCACCCTCCTATCCTATTAGGGGGCAGGGATGGAGCTACAGTTGTCCTACTACGCAGTCTATGTGGGCCAAAAACACCTGTAGTTACCCAGAGAGGCAGGGGCAACACAGTCCCTCTCTTGTCCTATCAGAGGTGGGGGTGAAGCCACAGGCACCCAAGAGTTCACTTTCTGTAGGCCAACAGTGCCTGAAGTTGCCCTGAGAGGCTGAGGAAACACCAGGTCCCTACTACCCTATGGTGGGGGCGGAGGCAGAGATGGAATCAGAGACAAGCATCACATGAGTTCGTGTGGTCTAAGAGTTTCTGCCATTGCCCAGAGATGCCGAGGAAACACAGCTACTCTCCTATCCTATTGGGGTGCTGGGGTGGAGGCCCAGGTCTCTGACTATTCAGTCTGTGCCAGCTGAAAGCCCCTGCAGTTATCCAGAGTCCCTGGGGCAGGTCTCCCCAGGCTCCTCCCCACCTGAGGTGGGGCTGCAGTTTAGGCTAGGGCTGTGATATGATGTTGGTGTAAAGATGCCAATCCCTAACTTCACTGTGATTTTAAAGTAAGCCCCACTTCCCTTCATGCCGGTGGTGGAGTTAAAATGGTGGCTACTGGCCTCTTTCTGTCTTGGACAGCTTCAAACCTCAGTTGTCTTAGGATTATACTTTGAGCTGTTCAGTTTACTTATCAGTAGCTGAAGTCTGTGGCAAACCATCTCTTCTTCCCCAGTTATTGGCTGGATATTCCTACTCCAGTGTTGGAATAGCTCCCAAGGCGACTTGCACTGGCAGTGGAGTATAGGCACTGCTCTCCACAGTGTGGAGTGCTCTACTCATGAATCTTCACTGCAGATGAGCAGTCTCCTCCTTCTATACTTTCAAGGATGTTGCAGGATGCTCTTTGTGTTTCCTAGGGCCCTGACAGGTGCTTTATATGAAGCTCTGGATGATTACTAACTGCCCATTAGGACAGGCTGACTCTTGGAGCTACTTACTCTGCTGCCATCTTGCTCCTCAAGAATCCCAATTCATTTTTAAAGTAAAAAGTTACTAGAAACTTTAACTCATAATTAAGATCATTATATAGATGCATATATATTATATAACACCAGAAAGATTATAATGCAAATTGCTATAACTAGGTGGATTTAGCCTAGGCCTACTATTGTGATGGTAATCTTAGACTAATTTACCTTTGTCTGTGGTTACTTCAGGTC
>JAQZBX010086489.1:0-12992 GCA_029593785.1 Cabassous unicinctus | reverse complement strand
TGTCCATCAGAGTAAATTCACCAGTTCAGATACCAAGGCATCAGCAAAATATTACAAGCCATACTGGAAAAGGAAGAGATGGCCCAGCCAAAAGAACTAAGCAAATATCCTGAAGAGATATAAGATTTCAGACCATCAGTATAATCACACAACTCTCATAAATCACTTCAAAGAATTTAAAGAAAATATGAATAAAGAAATAAAGCATAAGAAGACACTGGGTGACCTATCATCTTTTTTCAATATATTTTTTTTTTTTAAAAAAGGGGTTTAGATTACATGAATGTTACACAAAAATATAGAGAATTCCCATATGCCCTGTTTCCTACACCTCCCACATTTTCCAGCATTAACAACTTTCATTAGTGTGGTACATTCATTACAATTGATGTAAACATTTTAAAGCATTGCCACTAAGCATGGATTATAGTTTACATTGTAGTTTACACTCTCTTCTGCACAATTTTGTAGGTTATAGCAAATATGTAATGTCCATATTTGTTATTGTAATGTCATTTAGGAAAATTCCCAAGTCCCCAAAATGCCCCCATATTTTTCCTGTATTTCCCTTTCCCTGCCCTCAGAACTTCTAGTGGCCACTGCCTCCACATGAATGATATAGTTTCTTCCATTGCTAGAATCACAATAAGTCTATAGTAGAACACCAGTAAGTCTACTTTAGTCCATAGCTCATTCCCCAATCCTGAGAATTCTGAAATGGTGTTGCCCACTCCCCCTCTAATTGAGAAGAAGATTTGATCCCATGGGGCAGATGGATGAGACTCTCTTGCTTGCAGTTGTAGATGCTTGGTTCCTTGGGATGGTTGTTGTCCATCATCATCTCCTTGTTAGTTGTCCTGGGTGTGTCCAATGAACTGGAGAGTAGGTATTGCAACTCTGTTGAATTTCAGCACCCAGCTGGCACATGGACAGCCCAGAGATTAGTCTCTTGGACATACACCTATAAACTCCAGCACCAACTATAGGTTAAAATAAAAGGGACAGAAGATGGATGTGTAGAGCAGTCATATCTGAATCCAACTCTGTCACATTCAGAAGCACAAACTCCAAAGTAGGGCCACTGGCAATGCACCAAACTCTGGAGAAGACTGTAGGTCCTGGCTGTCTCCAGAGTCCTCAGGAGCCCCACTATTTGGGGTAGTATCTACCTTGGCCATTCATGAAAGCCTACTGAGACATACATAAGCGTTACCTCTCTGATGACCTGCCGACACACTTTGAAGTCTATTAGCCATATACACTTATTTGTCTTTACCTTTTCCCCCTTTGTTTTCCAGTTATATCACCAGCTAGTCGTTGGGAGTAATCCCTTGGTGACAGGGAGGCTCATCCCTAGGAGTCATGTTGTTTGCTTGGGGAAAGGTAATGCATCCACATGCTGAATTTGGCTTAGAGAGAGGCTACATTTGAGCAACATTGAGGCTTTCAGAAGGCAACTCTTAGGCACTCTCAAACACTAGGCTAAGTTGCAAATTCAAGAGGAAAAGGCTCATAAGTATAGTTGTCAACATCAAGGGCCCATCAATGGACCATCCTTCTTCACTAGTCATTGCCAGTGCACTTGGGGGATTGCTTCTGTTCATTAGAGAATGTGGCAGAGCTCCTCAGGATGGGATTCAATAATCTTTTGTGTGGATCTCCACCCACTGTGGCAATGCTCCATGAACATTTGAATATATTTATATACTTATATGTATGCCCATGTGAACTTCCTCCCATGTGTCCCCCATCACTGACACCATGCCCCATTGATGCTCCCCTGCCATAATTGTAACCCTTCTGTGATCAAAAACCTCTTCAAAGAATATTACCAAATTCAATTAATAGGAAAATGAAATAATAAACAAGGGAGGTTAGAAGAAAGTGGTATGATGCATTTAAGACACTGAAAGAGAAAAACTGCCAACCAAGAATTCTATATCCAGCAAAATTTTCCTTCAAAAATGAGGATGAGTTCTAAATCTTCACAGAAAATCAAAAACTGAAAGAATATGTCACCAAATGACCAGAATTACAAGATATTCTAAGTGGAATACTGCAGCCTGAAAGAAGGCATCAAGGGCAGGAGATTTGGAAATTTTTAAAAATGAAAATTATTAAGAAGGGTAAACTAAAGTGTAAGAAAATAGAGAAAAGAACAATATGACAACAGAGAGCAGAAGGACATAATTGTTGAAGTAAGTATTTTCTTTACAATAAAAACATTGAATGTTAATGACTTGAACTCCCCAATCAAAAGACATAGACTGACAGAATGGATTTTAAAAATTGAGACATCTGTATGTTGTCTACAAGAGACCCACCTCAGATATCAGGACACAATCAGCCTAAAAGTGAAAGGTTGGGAAGTGGATGTGTCTCAAGCAGTTGGGCACCCTCATACCACATAGGAGGTCCCAGGTTTGGTTCCTGGTGCCTCTTAAAGATGACGAGGAAGACTTGAAGCTGATGTGACAGTCTGGGGCAGCGAGTTGACACAAAGAGGTCATGCAATGAGCTGACACAACAAGATGATGCAATAGGATGATGCAACAAAAAGACACAATGAGAGACACAAGCAGGGAGCAGAGGTGGCTCAAGTGATTGGGTTCTTCCCTTCCATGTGTGAAGTCCTGAGTTTGGTACCCAGTGCTTCCTAAGAAAAAAGAACAGGAGTGCACAATAGACAGACACAGAGAGCAGACAGTGAGCACAAACAATGTGTGTGTGTGGGTGAGAGATAAATAAAATAACTTATTTTTTTAAGTGAAAACCTGAAAAAAGAATCCATGCAAACAGTAACCAAAAAAGAGATGGGGTATGATATTAATATTCAGACACAATAGATTTCAAATGCAAAAATGTTATAAGGAATGAAGAAGGTAATTACATATTAATAAAAGGGGCAATTCAGCAAGAAGAAATAACTATACTAAATATTTATGCACCTAATCTGAGTGACCCAAGATATATGAGGCACACAGTGGCAAAACTGAAGGGAGAAATAGATTTCTCTACAATAATAGTTGGAGACATCAATACACCACTCTCAGTGTTGGATAAAACATCTAGACAGAGGATAAATAAAGAAACAGAGAATTTGAGTAATTTGATAGATGAAATAGAACTAACAGATATCTAGAGAGCATTGCACCCCAAAAGAGCAGGGTATACTTTCTTTTCAAAGTGCTCATGGACCCTTCTCCAAGATAGACAATATCCTGGGTCACAAGAAAAGTCTCAATAAATTTAAAAGAAAAAAAAATATGCTAAACAGAGTCTCTGATCATAATGCAATGAAGCTAAAAATCAATAATGGATGGAAAAAGGGAAAATTCATAAATATATGGAAATTGAACAATGCAATCTTTAAAAAATTAGTGGATCAAAGAAGAAATTGAGATGAAGTCAGCAAATATCTTGAGACTAATGTCAATGAGAGCACAACATATCCAAACCTATGGGAACTGCAAAGTCAACTCTGAGGGAGAAATTTATAGCCCTCAATGTTTACATTTAAAAAAGAAGAAGCGGCTAAAATTGAAGATCTAACTGCACAACTGGAGAAATTGGAAAAAGAACAGTGAACTAATTTCAAACCAAGCCAAAAGAAGGAAATAATAAAGATCAGAGTAAAAATAAATGAAATTGAAAACAAAAAACAATAGAGAATCAACAAAACCAAAAGTTGGTTCTTTGAAGAGATCAAAAAAATTGACAAATCCTTATTTAGAGTGACAAAGAAAAACATAGAGAAGACACAAAGAAATAAAATCAGATATGAGAGGGTTTACATTACCACTGACCCCACAGAAATAGGGATCCTAAGAGGATACTATGAACAACTGTATGCCAAAAAACTAGACAATGTAGAGGAGAAGGACAAATTCTTAGAAACACACAAAACACCTACACTGACTCTAGAAGAAATAAAATACTTCATCAGACCAATCACATGAGAAGAGATTGAAACAGTCATCAAAAACCTCCTGAAGATGAAAATCCTGGAATCAGATGACCTCACTGGTGAATTTTACCAATCATTCAAAGTTGATTTAATACCAATCTTACTCAATCTCTTCCAAAAAATTGATCAGGAAAGAATACTACCAAACTCATTCTATGAAGCCAACATCACCCTAATACCAAAACTAGATAAAAATGCTACAAAAAAAAACAAAATTTCAGACTATTATCTCAAGTGAATAGAGATGAGAATATCTTCAATAAAATACTTGCAAACAGAATCAAAAAGCAGATTAAAAGACGTATATATCACAATCAAGTGGATTTTATCCCAGGTATGCAAAGGTGGTTCAACACAAGAAAAACAATTAATTTAATAAAAAGTCGCATTATCCTCTCAATTGATGCAGAAAAGGCATTTGACAAAATAGAACACCCTTTCATGATAAAAAAAAAACAACACTCAAGTTAGAAATAGAAGTAAACTTACTCAATAGGGTAAGGTGCATATATGAAAAACCTACAGCTAGCAATGCACTCAATGATGAAAGACTGAAAGCTTTCCCGCGGATATCAGGAACCATACAAGTATGCCCACTGTCACCATTGTTATTCAATATTGTGCTAGGAGTTTCTAGCTAGAGCAATTGGCACTCAAATAGGAAAGTAAGAAGTAAAACTTTAACTATTTACTGATGATATGATCTTATATCTAGAATCTCCTGAAAAATCCACAGCAATGCTACTAAAAGTAATAGACAAGTACAGCAAAGTGGTGGGATTCAAGATTAATACACAAGAATCAATAGTATTTCTATACACTACTGATATGCAATCTGAGGAGGAAATCAGAAAAAAAATCCATTTATAATAGCAAGTAAAATAATCAAATATTTAGGAATAAACTTAACCAAGGACGTAAAAGACCGTATGCAGAAAACTACAAAATATTGCTAAAAGTAACCAAAGAAGACTTAAATAAATGGAAGGTCATTATCCGTATTTATGGATTAAAAGACTAGATATAATTAAGATGTCAATTCTACCCAAAATGGTTTACAGATTCAATGAAATCCCAATAAAAATCCCAACATCCTTTTTTGTAGAAGTGGAAAAACCAAATATGCAATTTATTTGGATGGTTAAGAGGCACAAATATCTAAAAAGATCTTTAAAAAAGAATGAATTTGGAGAACTCTTATTTCCAGACTTTAAAGCATATTACACAGCTACAGTGGCAAAAACAGCATGGTAGTGGCATAAAGATAGACACACCAACCAATGGAACTGATTCAAGAACTCAGAAATAGACCCTCACATCTACAACCAAACAATTTTTGGCAAGGCAGCCAAACCATTCCAGCTGGGCCAGAATAGTTTATTCAACAACTGGTACTGAGTAAACTGGATATCCATATCCAAAAGAAAGAAAGCCGACCCTTATCTCACACCTTAACTCAAAATGGATTAAGGACCTTAATATAAAAGAGAAAACCATAAAACTCCTAGAAGAAAATATAGGAAAAATTTTTCAAGATTTTGTGGGAGGTGGTAGTTTCATAAACCTTAAGTTCAAAGCACGAGCAAGAAAAAAGAAAACAGATATGTGGGACTTCTTCAAAATTAAACACTTTTGCACTTCAAAGAAATTTCTCAAAGGAGTGAAAAGTCAGCTGGCTACATGGAGAAAATATTTGACAATCACATATCCAATAAAGGTTTAATATCCATGATATACAAATAGATCAAACAACTCAACAGCAAAAAGACAAACTACCTGATTTTAAAAATGGGCAAAAGAATTGAAAAGACAATTGTGCAAAGAAGAAATATGAATGGCAAAGAAACTCTAGGGTAAATGGTGGAGGACTGCCCTTTCCATGAACCAGAGGCCCTGGAATAAGGATGAGTTGATCTGGCCAGCCACCTGACCCTCATAAACAGGTTTGGATGTAAGCATCAAATGAACACCTGCAATAATACTCAGGAGATCTGGTAATTGTTAACTAGTAACTGTTATGTCCCACTATTTGTAAAATTATAAAAGCTACCATGTCTGTTAGGCAGCTCAGAGCAGAGTGTGGAGCACCCCCCATCCAGCTACCACTGGATTCTGTAAGTGCTAAGAGCAGAGATTCCTTGGCCTGCCACCACTGGGTTGTGTGTGTAAGTAATAAAGGCATGACAGGGAAGCAGGTATGGCTCAATGGATAAAGCTCCCGTTTACCATATGGGAGACCTCGGGTTCACTTCCCGGGGCCTCATGGTGAGGGCAGGCCGGCCGGCCCACACGGCGCGGTAGGCTGATGCAGCAAGACCTCACAGCAGGAGGCGGGTGTGGCTCAATCAATAGAGCCCCCGTTTACCATGCAGGAGGCCCCAGGTTCGCTTCCCGGGGCCTCCTTGTGAGAGCAGGCCGGCCCGCGCGGTACGGTGGGCTGATGCAGCAGGACCTCACAGATAGGGGGAGATAAGCAGACACGGAAGAAACACACAGCAAATGGACACAGTAAAACACAAGCAGCAAGGGGGGGATAAATAAATAAATAAATAAATCTTAAAAAAAATAAAATAAAATAAAGGCATGACAGACGTTGGGTTCCTAAGTGGTTTCTCTGGAATATCCAATTAGTTTATCAGGCTTGACTGCCTATGTTACAATTGGTGCAGTCAGCAGGATATTCTAGTTGGCAGGATATTGCTGAGTCTCCTAATGGTGTAAGAGCCATGTACAACATGGCAGTCACTTTATTGGGAGGTCTGCAAAGGGAATCTTGCACTTTATTTGGAATTCTGCAGGGGGAAATCCCAGAGTGGCACCATACCTTTATATGATTGTGTTTAACTTTGTCAATTTGCTTGTGCCTAGGAAATGAGATTTGGAGTCCTGTACATAACTTAGGGGATGCCCAGTATACATCTGCAGGGTTAGTACAGTTAGAAAAGGACATAGAAAATGTCTTCATGAAAATGAAAGAGCATCAGGCAGTGGCTGCAGCCACCACTTGGACATTGTTAGCTGCCTTCAGTGATACTCCAATAAACAACAGGCTGCTGAATTCCATGCAGGCTGGACAAAAAAGAAGCCTCTAAAAGAGTTTAGACTAGTCAGAAAGAAAATATTGCAAAGAATTTGGAGGAGACACAGGAGCAAGGGCAAACTTTTGTGTGCCATTATGCATGCCTAAAGGGGAGAAAGCGTATTAAAGCACAAATTTACCAGGTGACTGAACAGAAAGTTTGGGATCCCCAGAAATGGAATCCCATTTCTGACTCAGACTCATCCAGTAGTGAGGAGGAAGAACATGTCCAACCTGTTATAACCCAGAAATTAAAAGTGTTACCAAAACTGAGCTTGCATATTACAGGCAACACTGATTCCAGAGGAGATCTTGAAAGCAGTGAAAATCAGAGATGTGAAATGATGGAGAGCTTGGAAAGAGCCATACCAAAGAAGTAAGTGTTATGAGTCAAATTAATCTGTTGGTGTGTCTCAACTCTTTTGTCTGTTTGTTCCAAACAGGAAACAGAAAGTGCAGATGGTTCATGGAGATTAAATTTTTGGGGTTTAATTTGAGTCATAAAATCAAGGTGGAAATATGTAAGACAAGGCTTGAGTGAATAAAGGAATGTGTTTTGTAAAGGTGCAGAGGCCACCTCAATCTGCATATTAAAGTGGAAGGTCATAAATAATTAGTTTTTTTCTGTGCTGCTGAAGTTAAATATCTGTTAATTAACATAATCACAGTGGGAATGTAGAAGTAAGAAGCAACCTAAGTTTGTTTGCAGTAAGTTGTAGTTCTGACTCCTGCAGCAGCCAGCAAACTCTGGATAGTGGATGGAAAATACATTGCAGTTTCTGACTCCTGCAGCAGCTGGCAATGGCTAGATATGGCCAGATGTACTAAAGACCTTTCAAGTGTTGTCACAGTGTTACTTACATAACCCCACATTGTGTCCTAACTTCTAATACTTGTGTGTTAATCAGGGAAAATTGTGCATGGGAATAGGTGAACCCCCCAGCAGGCTGCTTTTAAGAAATAAAAAGGGAAATAGCACAGGTTCAAGCAGCAAGAGGGAAGGGGTGGACCCTGACTTATCCTTCAAATTGGATGTGGCCAGCACCAATATTGGCTTTGGGTGAGGCTTGTGGCAAAGACAACATTCTCACAACTGTGAAAAGTGGCCAAAGTAAGATAACACCCCTTAGAAAAGCAACTCTGTGCAACATAACATGCCCTGTTGCAAGTAAAGGGCTTAACCCAATAGTGTCTGGTCACTCTGAGGACTTCCATTGCCATCTGGGGGTGGACTGCAGGTGCTGGAAGAGCAGTGAACTGTTGTGGACCACAGTCTGAGGGAAAAGATCTGTGGGATGCCTACGAGCAGTTAAAACCCAAGAAGCAGCAGAGTGGCTCCACAGGCAAAGTGGACATTGTGGCTACCATACCCTATGGTGCCTAGTCTGTCAGTTCCAGCTGCATCAGGTTGACTCCAATCACTGTGCACCTGATAGGACAGAATCTCATGCAGTCTTGGGTTATGGATGAAAAGACAATAAGAAATCACCATCAGCTGCAGCCTTTGTTCCAGTTGAAATGCTAATACCATACCAATGCAGGCAATGAGATTACAAGTTAAAGGGCCAGCCACCTGATGGTTGAAGAAGGCTTCCCAGAAAATCTGATCTGCTGCTTGGAAAATAAGTCCTAGAAATTTAGGTGGGTTTGGAAGCCTTCCAAACAGAGGGAATGGCATGTGCACAGACCTGGGAGGCCAGATCCAGAAGCGGAAATAATAATAATCTCTTGTCGCCTATCCCTCAAGCTATACAAACTGGGAAAAATGAGGACATTTGGCCATGGAACTGGCCTATGCAAATTTGCTGGTTGGAAATCTTAAGCCCATTTAATGTTACTAAAGAAATTCAGATAATTTAGAAGGGAAAATGTATAGTACCCCCAAATTGTATAGCATTATTGTTCACTGTCTTCAAGGAGCATAATGTATACAGCCTACATGCATGTGTTGAGAAAATAGATGGACAGATAGATGGGAAGTTAATGCAAAATGAATGTACGGTTTCTGTTGATAACTGCACTTGAGGTAATTACATAGGTAAATAACCTTGCAAAAGTATAGAGAATGGAAAGCTGAGGGTTAGTCTGTGCAAAATTGGTTAAAAGATTGTAAATCTTTGGAAATTAATTGAAATGGGGAGAGCACATCATGGTGTTTGTGACTAGTAGAGCTATTATATGGATATGACAGTGGTTGAAGGGAAAGTCTATGGACATGGATATTACTGGAAAGAAAATTTTAAAAACTGTAACATGGGACTAGTAAAACTTTATGAGAAATGTGAATATGTTTGTGGTTCCTTATATTGTTGCTGTGGACTTGGGGTACACTGTATTAATGCCCTAACCACTTAGATATTGCAGAAGATTTAATGGGCAGATTGTACGGCAGAAAACGCATTGGGGTGGAGTGTAGGGTCAATGAAGATGGAATGCCCTTTCCGTGAACCTCAGGCCCTGGAATAAGGATGGGTTGGTCTGGCCAGCCACCTGACCCTCATAAACAGGGTTGGATGTAAGTATCGAAGGAATACCTGTGATAATAACCAGGCAGTCTTGTAACTTTTAACTAGTAACCCTTGGGTTTGTGACCTTGTAAGAGTTGACCATGTCTGTTAGGTGGTGCAGAACAGGATGTGGAGCACCCCTGGCCAGCTGCCACTGGGTTCTGTAAGTGATAAGGGTGGAGCTTCCCAGCTGGCCACCACTGGACCCTGTAAGTAGGCTGAGCACCCAGCCCTGCTACCACTGGTTCTGTGTGTAAGTAATAAAGACATGACCATTGCTGGCCTCCCATGTGGTTTCTCTGGAATATCACAGTAGTTGGTTGGGCTTGGCTGCCTGTGTTACAATTAGCATAGCTGGCAGGCCAGGGTCTCTACCTGCATTACAGAAACACATGAAAAATTTTCAACATCACTAGCAATTAGTGGAATACAAATCAAACGTACAATGAATTATCATTTCACACCTATTAGACTGGCCTCTATTAAAAAATCAGAAAACTGAATGTTGGGGAGGATATGGAGAAATAAGAATGCTTATTCACTGTTGGTGGGAATGTGGAATGGTACAGCCACTGTGGAGGACTCTTTGGCAGTTCCTAAGGAACTTGAATACAGACTTACCATGGGACCCGGAAATACCATTGCCAGGTATATACCCAGAAGACATGAGAGCAGTGACATGAATAGACATTGCACAGCATCATTCATAGCAGTGTTATTCATGATAGCCAAAAATTGAAAACAACCCAGGTGTCCATCAACTGAAGAATGGATGAACAAATTGTGAAGTATACATACGATGGAATATTATGCAGCAGTAAGAAGAAATGAAGTCCTGAAGCTTATGACAACATGGATGAATCTGGAGGACATATTGTTCAGTGTAGCAAGTCAGACACAAAAGGAGAAATACTGTATGGTTGCCCTATTATGAAATAAATATATTGTATAAACTCATGGAGTTTATAATTAGAATATAGATCACCAGAGAATAGGAGGGTAGGGAATGGAAGCTGAGAGTTAATCTGTGCAGAATGAGTAAAAATGATTTTGTGAATCTTTGGAAATGAATATAAATCGTTAAAGCATATCACAGTGTTTGCAACTAGCAGTGCTATTGTATGGGTACATCAATGGTTGAAAGGCAGTCTAAAGTCAAGTATATTACTAGAAGGAAAGGTAAAAACTGTAACATGGGACTCTATAATATTGTAAAACACAGAAGTGGGTGATATATATATATATATGTAAAACTTCATCAAGCTGTATATTTATGATTTGTATGGACTATATTAACCAAATACTGTATTAACAATAAGTAAATTATACCTCAAAGACTAATAAATTAAGGATTATATTGAAATATTGTGGTTTTTTTTTTTATGGTTTCAAAAATTACATGTGAAAGAGCATAGTTATAAATGGTCACAGAGTAAGCAGGTGATATCCAAAAACTAGCTCTGTGCCTAGTCTTCATTCTACATTTCTAGATTCTGAGTATGGTTCTGTATGCTCAAGGTAACTTCAATCCAAATTTTGTTCCTACTATTTATGCTCTTGTAATCTGTTTTTCTATGGTTCTACCTCTTTAAATTTGGAGAGCCATGACAAATATAATAGGTAATACATTTTGAAGAGTTTTACTAAGGAACTAAAAGGAGGAACTCCCCAAATCAATCCAAAAATACAAAATTGGATATATATGCATTCATGACTGATTTAAATTATATTTTTAGTATTGGTTTCATATTTAATTTCATTATAATCAGTTAATTGATATATATACTTTATCTGAAAATTAATACTATTTTTACTCTGATTTGAACATTTTTTTCTAAATAATAGTTAACTTTTATTGTAACATATATACAATTCAAAATATCCCATTTTAACTAATTCAAGTGTACACTTCATTGGTATTAATTACATTCACAATATTATGCTGCCTTCACCAACATCCATTACCCAAACTTTTTCATTACCTTAATCAACCTCTATACTTATTAAGCAATAACTCCCCCTTACCTTCAGTCCCTGTTGGTCAAGTTTCATTAATATTTTACATTTGCTTGGAGAAAATGCTCTTCTTGCATTTGTTTGCTTCTTTCAGTTTCCTCTTACAGATGTATCAATTAGAACAGGCTCATAAATTGTCTTGTTGAAGTATTTTAACTTTATCAAAACCTTTGGGATGAATATATAATTTTCTGACAGATGTGTTTTGAAATCTACTTTTCTGATGATGGATGGAATTGATACAAGTAATGTAGTTTCTATAACTAACTGTGCCCATTTGAACCACTCTCAGAGAAGATTATTTGAATGGTATATTTGACAGAATTTTAGCAATTCTATAACTTTTTTCCACACTAATAATGAATGAGGAGAATAATAACTAAGGTCAACAATCTCTTCATCTGGGACAGATTACCAATGTCTCCTGCCATTCTTAATTCCTCCCTGAACAAGGGTCCAGAATCTAAATATGCTGGAATAATTATCTTGTAAAGATGTTCTATATTGGTACTTTGAACTCCAGATGAAGCAAGAAATTTCTTACCTTGTTCTAAAACATTTCCATCTTGGAAGTGAGGTGGAACTAATATGGCATTTTAACTCTCATTATAGAACATATATTTTCCTTGGAATCCCTCAGCTATGTCTGAAGGATTAAAAAAAAAAGTTTATCTCTTACATTTGTTCTACCCTACAATATATTTAGGCTCTACCATAAAATTCTCTAGGCCAATTTATTATTGGGTCTCTGATTGTAATTTGGCTTGATCTTGGATGACCACAAGAAAGTTTCTACCATCTCTGGAGATGGTTCCTGCCATCATTTCTTAGAAGAAAAAGTCCTGTTTCTTCTTTCTTGAGAAACCCAACACTTACCAGTGCCCTGTTATTTTACATGACAAATATCCCTAGTTATTTACAAATTTGCAGAAATATGGTTAGCTATATAAATTTAAGAAAGGCATTATTAAGTCTATTCAGCTTTCCTAAGTCATTATCCTCAGATGATGGATTAAGTTCCATTATTAGTCAACATAACTTCATGGACAGAGTAAGTTACATGAAAGAATTTTGTTGCTGTGTAGTTTGGAACAATTGGCTTTTTTATTATAACTAGGGTCTGTGAAAAGACATAAATGAAAGTTACATAAATTAAAAAGTCTTACTTTCAAACATCAAGCAAAGACAGACTAGAAGAAAGTACATAAAATTGTAAATGACTCAATGCAAAATATATATTGAATATGTGTATTTTCTGGTTTATTATTAGCCTATATTTTAAATTATAGCTAAAAATTTAGAGACATTATTTAGCACTGAGCATTAAAAAATGCTCAAAATGATATTGCTCAGTACTATTTTATCTTAGTTAATAAATTTCTCATTTACTTATGCATAAATTTAATTTTCTCTTTCTTCCTTA
>JAQZBX010086488.1:0-12993 GCA_029593785.1 Cabassous unicinctus | reverse complement strand
AAAAAAAAAACAAACCAAAAACACACGTACATTTAAAACACAGATCTAAGACATATTTGATGGCTTCCAATTACTATGTAGATTTCTAATAACATATTCTTGGAAATGTTAGAGATCATGTGTCATTAAATAAAGGATGACTCCACAGAAATTCAAACTAATTAAAGGATGCTATTGGATTTAGAGAATAAATACCCAAATAGGAAAGAAAGAAAGATACAGTTAAAATTTCAAAATCATGGTCATTTCAATTGCCTTGAGCTCTCTCTCTTCTGCATGACTCTAATGAAGGCATTTTTCACTTCTTTGTTCCTAAGACTATAAATGAGGGGGTTCAGCATAGGGATCATCATAGTATAAAACACAGATGCCACCTGATCTTTTCCCAAGGAATAGGAATTCTTTGGTTTTAAATAAATAAACATCATAGTGCTGTAAAAGATTGTGACTGCCAGGAGGTGGGAGGCACAAGTAGATAAGGCTTTGCGCTTTCCTGAAGAGGAATTAAGTTTCAGGATAGTAAACAGAATGGACCCATAAGACACAGAGATTGTGGTAAGAGACACTGCTACATTGAAACTAGCAAAAATGAATATACTAATTTCTGTGTCATGAGTGTCAGTGCAGGACAGGGCTAAAATTGGTGTTAAGTCACAGAAAAAGTGAGATACTACATTGGAGTTGCAGAAATGCAAACGGTTCATGTAAAGAACAATAACTAATGATTCAGTAAAACCAATCATGTAGGATCCAGTGATGAGGGCACTACAGAGTCTCATGGACATAACAACAGGGTATTGAAGAGGATTGCAAATGGCCACAAAGCGGTCAAAGGCCATTGAAGAGAGAAAGAAAAATTCAGTGACACCAAAGAAGACAAAAAAATACATCTGGGTAAAGCAGCTCATGAATGAAATAGACTTGTTGGAAGTCAGTAAGTTTTCTAAGGTTTTAGGTGTGATGACTGTTGAGTAACAGAGGTCAAGGAATGACAGGTGACTGAGGAAAAAATACATTGGGGTGTGAAGTTGGGGATCCAAGTGAATTATCATTATCATCCCTGCATTCCCCAGCACAGTAATCAGGTATATCAGGAGAAAAAACATAAAGAGGATCCATCGGATCTCTTCAGAGTCTGTCAATCCCATAAGGATGAAGTCAGGCACATTTGTATTATTCTTACTTCCCATAGAGTTCAAGTGTTGTAAACTGTTGAGAAATCAATATTTAGTATGAATGACTTCATAAAAGTTTTTGTTTATAGAAATGATCCGGCCTTTTTCTAAAAAATAAATTAGGTTAGTAATTCTAGAAATTCATAATAAAAATAGTTTGCCAAATATGAATGAAAAAAATCTTAGTTTGACTGCCAAATGTAAATTTGGTATAAATCAACATTTAGATTTTGTATGGTGGAAATTTATACATGTTACATAATGTAATGAATAAACATTGTTATAAATAGTTCCCTTCTTTAACACATTTTTCCAGATTAAAACATTATACCATAGTTTTACTAGTGTATGCATTTTTTAGGTGAGAAAAAGGGCACAGGAAGTTAAGTAACTTATACAGAGTCACAGCCATTAAGTATTGTTGATTCTGTGATTCCACTGAAATCAACTGAGTCCAGAGATCATGCTCATAATATAGTATTACTACTAATATTTAATATCAGCAAAACAAAAGAGCTAGTTATATAATATACAACAATAGTTTTAATGCATCATTTACTGTTCTTTTGTATCTAATGTTATATAATACAAATGACAGAGCAGAAATTAAAATCTTAGGTATATTTATATTATAGACCACACATTACTATTTATTTCTCAAAGACAGATTACATAATCAAAATTCTTCCAAAATTATATTTTCAATAAATGTTCATGGCTTAATGACACTGATTCCATCAGTTCTATATTTCCATTTCTACAAATGCTGGCATTACTTAGGTAAGGCCTACAGATATGTTCATGTACATGCTTACTCTTCTAATAATATTCCCATTTTATGAGATAAACTAAAAGCTCTAACTTTGAAATTAGTACTTACCATGAATCAAAGTGGATGAAAAACTGCTTCCAGGATTATATGTCTAGAAATTTGTTGTCAACTTTTTCTCCAAATAAAATGTGTAAACCATATCAGAAGCCTGAAATTTCTGAGACATAAAATTTGTTTCCTTTGAGATAATTTATGTTAAATATTTTGTACATGTAATTTTATTTTTGTTTTTTTTTTAGGTAAAATAAATAATGTAACAATTTTGTTCAGGTCCTGGTCAAATAGACATTTCACCTGGAAAGTATGCCCTACAATTATACCAGGGAGATACTTTGAATAGAATCAGAGAAGAGTATCCCTTGACTTTCACTTTGATGATGCCAGGGAACCTCTTATATTAAGATTGCTGAAAATGAAATATTTGGTCATCTCTGGGACCAATTTCCAATGAAGATTTTTTTGGCATGATGCCAAGGATAAAGGTTCAAGGACATAGCTATCCATATAAGGTAAGTAACAGAAGGTTGCTTTCCCCTTAGAGCCATTTAATGATGAGATGCATTTTTTAGTATTATTTGTGATGCTCTATTTTATGACTGGGTGAAAGAATAGGTATTCCTAAAGAAATATTTAATTGATTGGTGGCTGAAAGGGGATATCATTAACCACAAAGGATGGAATACCACATTTTCCCCAATGAAACTTTTTTTTATATTTAAAAGTGTGACACTATCATAGCATTAAACATGGTTCATTATGCAAATATTATTATACAGCCAAATTCAAAGCAGAAAAGGAAAATCATTCATAAGTTTTTTTATTCTATAGATGTATTTTCTTCTAAATATTTTCCTTTGTGCATATAAAGCATATTTATATGTATACTTACATGTTTATGTAATTTTATCACACTGAATTTTCAGTAATACCCTTATTTTATTATATGTTTATAATACACCTTGACCTCTGTTAGAATTTTGTAAAACCCACAATTTCATGTATTTCACTTTGGTGCAGCATAACTAACTTGTTGGAATGAGTGTGCATCAGGTGATTAATGGATGTTTTTGAGGAAATCATATTGTTTTCTCTCCAGTCAGGTTTGGAAATGTCAACTAATACACTGACACATTAGATGTAAAGTATTTAGCCACAGCAATATTTGTGTAATTTGTTTTATTATTTTATTTCAGTGGCTTTTATTATATTAAAAGAAACATGATAGTAGAATGTAAAATCAGTGCTGAGAGGAGTAAAGTTTCTGTAATTATATTAATGACCAAAAGCGCACATCATATAGCTTCATATATATACAACCATGTGAAAGGTATTAATGTGAATCTTTTATTAATTAATGATAATGAATCTTTTCACATATATTTAGAAGAAAATCATACAAGAAATACTGTTTTTACTGCAGAATTTCAGAATAGAACTTGATAGTATAAATCAAGGAATCACAAATAATATATTATATATTTGACAAAATTTTGAATGTACAATTTTTCAATTCATCAAAAATTCAATGATACTGAGATAATATATTAGGGGATTAAAATGCCAGCATCAATTTATTTCATAGTAGTTGACATTGAGGTTTAATATGTTCTATGTAATTTCCACCACAATAGGGTCTGCTTACTCCTTGCAAAATCACCATGAGGGAGTTTTTCTTCCTAACATTGAAATAAAGCTGTCGTTTTTTTTAAATATAGGTTTTAACTGTGCACAATACAATCAATAGTCAAAGAAAGAAAAATTCACAAAATTTTTATGAGTAATATTTTGGTTAATCTATATTGCTAAGATTCCAGTAAACATCTTTATTAGAAAAAAAAGATAGCAGAAGATTAGGAGTAAGAAACAGAAAGGAAATATGACTTATTTGCCCTACATTTCAACAAAATTAAAAGTTTATCTCTGACAATTATTCAATAACATTTTTAAAAATTCTATTCTTCCTTTTAATTCTCTCAATCTTTACATGTTTTGAATCTCTGTTTAGGAACATTATACTTTTCTGAAAAACTGGATCTTTTTTTTTTGTACTGTCCTTCATAACTCTGGAACACAGAGGTGTTCTTTATCTAATAGCATTGAACTGCACAGATTTATTTATATGCTTATATTTACAGGGATACATTTTATAACCTTTTAATATTCATCTATTTCTTAATTTTTTCTTTATTGGGGGAGTTTTGGGTTTACAGAAGAATTACACCTAAAATAAAGGATTGCTATACACAATCCCATCTCCCAAAACTTGTATTGGTGTGGAACATTTGTTACATTTGATGACAATACATTTTATATTATGTTTTATAATTATACTATTAACTAAAGTTCATGATTTAATCTTAGGGTTCACTGTGTAGTGTAGTTTCACAGATATTTTTTTTAAATATTCTTCTGTTACCATACATACAGTCTAGCATTTCCCATTATAATTACATTTAGATACATATTTCAGTGCTGTTAATTGAGTTCACAATATTGTGCATCCACCAGCAAAATATTTCTATCATTCCAAATAGGAACTCTATACATTTTCAGCCTTAACTTCCCATCTTCTATCCTCCTCTCTGTAACCTATGCTCTAGATTATTTCTCTGTGAGTTTGCTTATTTTAATTATTTCAAATCAGTGAGATCATACAATATTTGTCCTTTTGTTTCTGACTTATTTCAGTCAACATGATGTCTTCAAGGTTCATACATGTTGCCTCATGCATCAAGACTTCATTCCTCTTCACAACTTAATAATATTTCATTGTACTGTAATTATATACCACATTTTATTCATCCATTCATTGATTGTTGGACTCTGCTCTTGTTTCCATCTTTGGACTGTGAATATTGATGCTGTGAACATCGGTGTTCAAATATCTGTTTGAATCCCTGCTTTCAATTCTTTTTAGTATATCTATTATTTGTATTGCTTAGAAATATGGTAGTTCTAAAACTTTTGAAAACTTAGTTGACACAATTTTGGATCAACTGAAAAAAAAAAGCATGACTTTGGAAATCTCTTAATGCCTTGGTTCTCAATATTATCATTCTTTATTGAATTTATTTCTTATTAAGATATGTAGTTTTAAGACATTTTTCTGGCAATATTATGTAATTTTTTTAGAGTCGATAGAAAGGAGTGCCACTTGTATGTTACCATACAGCTGACATGTATTTTTGTCTATTCTTTATTATCTTAGTAGTAGTTTCATGCCATGTATGTACCATAACCAACCTATTGCCTATGAGAAACATGCAAGATAATGTATTTACAGCCATTGTTACAAGTTTATAATGTATTTTTCTATCTTGTTTTATATGTATGTTATATAACATTCAAAAGTAATTTTTTTCTTGATTGAGAAAAGGATACAAATTGCAAAATCCACAATTTTTATAACTGAAAATTGCCAATTGTTTTGCAGTACTTTATTATATTGGGTGCCTTGTCTTTCTTGGGCTTTTAATTAGCTAATGAATGAATACAGTAGACACGATTGGGTTTTAGTTGGGATTTTACATAGCTTGCATTTTAATTCTTTGGTTCTTTGCTGTTTCTATTAATCCATAGGATTATTTTAATAAATATTATAATACCAACCTACAAAAAAAAAAAAGAAAGAAATATGGTAGTTGTATACTTAGCTTTTGGGGGAATCACCAAACTTCTTCCACAGAGCAGATCTACCATTTTACAATGCTACCAGCAATGAATGAGGGTTCTTATTTCTCCACACCCTCTCCAACACTTGCTAATTTCTGTTTTATTATTTTTTAATAGTGGACTCTCTAATGAATGTGAAATGATACCTCATTGTGGGTTTGATTTGCATTTCCTTATTGGACAATGCCGTTGAGCATCTTTTCATGTGCTCTCTGGCCATTTGTATTTTTGCATATCTTTTTCACAGAGATGTTTACTCAAGGTTTTTGCCCATTTTTTAATTGGGTTGTTTGTTGTTAAATTGGCTTATATATTATGGATATTAAATTATCATCAATGCATGGTTTCCAAATATTTTCTCCCTTTGTTTTGATTGTCTTATTTTCATGATAAATTACATTAAGGCACAAAAGTTTTTTTTATTTTGACGAGGTCATATTTATATATATTTATTTTGTTGTTGTTGTTGTTGCTTGTGCTATGGGAGAAAAGTCTAAGAAACCATTGCCTAGAACAGGAAAGTGCTGCACATCATCCAGGAGGAGCAGGACAGAAAGACAAAGAGGCCAAAGGAAAAACCATGAGTTGCTCACTCCTATGACTGAGAATATACCCCACCCTCAAGGCAAATAGCCTCCGTAAAACCCTTGGCTCACTGCAGCCACCTAAGTGGGAAAGAATATTCTCTGGGGGGAAAAGGGGTCTGTGGTTGCTTCTCAGTGAGTTTGACTAGTTGAACCCCCTTTAAATCTCAGAAAAGACCCCAACCAGCACTGAAGTGTCCCTGGGGAGAGGGGAGAAGGGATCTGATCAGGCAGGTTGTCACACCCAGTCACCCTGGGGGAGAAAAGAACTAGGTCAGTGAGGAGGCAGACACAGGAGCTTAACCAACCCGGCTCTGGCAAACTATTAGAAACCCAACTAGCCTGGGGAAACCAGGGTGGGAAGAGCCAAATAAGCTTTCAGAATCCTACTTAACTTGTGGATTGGTTGTTGTTCAGTGTAGGAATTCCTGCCTTGCATATAGTGAAGCCCCTGTTTGATTCCCAGTACTTCTTAAGAGACGGGATCCAGAGAGTGATCCATTGGGTTATCAGACACCTAGCCTGCACCTTATGACAGGGGACATAGAGATTGAAATTTTTTGTTTCTTTTAGGGTTTTTTTAATCTATTTTTTTAATCAGTTCTTTTTTTATTTTATTTGCTAGACCAGGTACATCACTTGTGGAAATGAGGATGCAGGGTGATTGATTGATGAGCAACAGCAGCCTGAAAAGCTCCCTAAGGGTCTAAGAAGGAAGGCTGTTATTCCTAGGCTGTTTGTTGTTGTTGTTGTTGTTTTGTTTCTTGTTTGTTGTCTTTTTTTCTTTCTTTGTTTCCTTTTACTTATTTTTTCTACCTACTTTATTTCATTTCTTTCCTTCATTTTTCCATCTTCTGTCTTTTCTTGCTTTTCTTTCATTCCATATCTTCTTGTTTGTTCTTCAGTCTCTCTTTTACTCTCTTTCTTTCTATTCTCTTCTCATCTTTCTGGCCTCTCAATTCATTCTATTTTTTCTCTATTTTGTTTCTTGTTTCAGATTGTTTTATTCCACCTTTTAAAATTCTTTTTCCTTTGTGCTTTTTATGGTTTTTTTTACATGTATTACTTATGTATCTATATTTATTAACTTTTGTATGGTTTCTGTTCTACCTTTTATTATTATTATTACTACTATTCTTTTTCTCTTCTTATCTCTTTCCTTTTCTCTGGTCTTGATATTATTTTTCAAGGGAAAACTGACATCTGCAAGGATATAGAATGAGGGGAACTAGTGTCAGAAAGGAACTTATCATAGGGAAAAAATACAACAAAATAAAACCCTAGAGTAAAGAGAGAAGCTACCCAACTGAATAAGCCTATTGAGATGAACAGATGCATAAACACCAACAAAATATTATAAGCCATACTAAAAAACAGGAAGACATGGCCCAGTCTAAAGAACACACTAAAAATAGGAAGAGATGCAGAACATGGAACAACTAATGAGAGATGTCCAAATACGTATCATAAATCGACTTACTGAAGTGAAGTAAGAGATAAAGGATATTAAGAAGACACTGGGGGAACATATAGAAGAAATTGTAAACATACTTAAAATGATAATGGATATAATGATGATGAATGGCACAGTGTAAGAAATAAAAATACATTGGAAACACATAACAGCAGATTTGAACAGGCAGAGGAAATAATCAGTGATGTTGAAGACATAACATCCAAAATGAGATCTATAGTAGAACAGATAAATAAGAAGAGAAAAAAAATCCAGCAGGGACTCATGTATTTGACTGATAACATTAAACACAAACATATGCATTATAGGCATCTCAGAAGGAGAAGAAAATAGAAAGGGGGAGAAGGAATGTTGGCAGAAATAATGGCCGAAAATTACACAACTCTTTTGAGGGACATAGATGTACATGTCCAGGAAGTGGAACACACCCTAAACAGTATAAATCCTAACAGGCTCACCCCAAAAATATACTTATCAAATAGTCCAGTGCTCAGGCCAAAGAGAGATTACTGATATCAGCAAGAGAAAAGACATCCATGACATACAAGGGAGGTCTGCAGGTTGAAATGAAAAAACAGGAGGGAGAGAGAGGGTTGGAGGAAAGTGTAGGAAGGAAGATTATTGGAAGGAATAACTAAAAAGATAAAAAGAGAAATAAAAACAACATATGACATATATAATCTTAAAGAAAATATGGATAATGCAAATAATATCTTGACAGTAATTATGTTCAATGTGAATGGATTAAACTCTCCAATCAAGAGACACTGAATGGCAGAATTGATATGGAAATATGTCCATCTATATGCTGTCTACAAGAAACTAAATTTAGAGCCAGGCACACAAGGAAGTTGCAAGTGAATGGCTGGAAAATGATTTTACATGCAAACAATAACCAAAAAAGGGCTGAAGTAGCTATACCAATATTGGATGAAATAGACTTGAAATGCAAAACTATTAGAAGACACAAAGAAGGACACTATATATAATTATAAAATGGGTAATCTATCAAGAAGAAAGAACAATCAATCATTTATGTGCATAATCAGAGTGTCTCAAAATACTTGAGGCAACATTGGAAAAACTAAGTGGAGAAATAGATGCCTCTACAGTTTTAGTGGGAGATTTTAATATACTATTGTCACCACTAGACAGAACCTCTTGACAGAAAGTCAAAAAAGAAACAGAGACCTTAATAACATTAGGGGATCTAGACCTAATAGACATATACAGATCATTACACCCAAATTCAGTGGGGTACATATTCTTCTCAAGTGCACATGGATCATTCTCTAAGATAGACTACATGCTAGGTCATGAAACAAGTCTCAATGAATTCAGAAAGACTGGAATACAAAGGATTTTTTTCTGACCACAGTGGAATGAAGCTGGAAATATGTAAGGTAAGAGAACCAGATTAGGTACAAAGATATAAAAGTTAAACAACACACTCTTAGATGATCAGTGGGTTGAAGAGGAAATTGAAAAAGATATCAGTAACTACCTTGAAAATAATGAAAATGACAATACAATGTTTCAAAACCTATGGGATAAAGCAAAAGGTGTAATGAGAGGGAAATTCATAGCCATTAATGCCTATATTAAAAAAAGAAGAGAGGGATAAAATCAAAGACCTAACTGCACCATGGAAAAATTAGGAAAAAAATAAAAACTAACCCCAAAGAAGTAGAAAGAAAGAAATAGCAAAGATTAAAGCAGAGCTAAATGAAATTGAAAATAAGAAAGCACAAGAAAAAGTTAACAAAACCAAAAGCTGGTTCTTTGAGAAGATTAATAAAATTGGCAAACCCTTAGCTAGACTAACAAAGAAAAAAGAAAGAAGATGCAAAAACGTAAAATAAGGAACAAGGAAGGAGATATCACAACAGTTCCCACAGAAATAAAGTGCATTATAACAGGATACTATGAAAAATTGTATGCCAACATATGGAAAACTTAGATGAAATGGACACATTTCTAGAAACACACAGGCAACCTACCTTCATGAAAGAAGAAATTGATGAACTCAACAGACTAATCACAAGTAAGAAGATTAAATTAACCATCAAAAACCTCCCAACAAAGAGGAACCCAGGACCAGATGACTTCAAAGATGACGTCTACCAATCATTCAAGAAAGAACTAACACCAATCCTGTTTACACTCTTCCAAAAAATAGAAGTGGAGGGACCATTGCCTAACTCATTCTATGATTCCAACATCACACTAATACCAAAGCCACATAAAGATACCACAAGAACTGAAAACTACTGAACAATCTCTCTAATGAAACTGGATGCTAAAATCCTCAACAAAATACTTGCTAATCATATAAAACAACACACCAAATGAATTATACACCATGATCAAGTGAGTTTCATGCCTGATGTGCATGGATGTTTCGATACAAGAAAATGAATCAATGTAATACACGACATTAACAGATTGAAAGAAAAAATCCTATGATCATTTTTATTGATGCAGAAAAAGGATTCAACAAAATACAGCACACATTCTTGATAAAAACACCTCAAAAGATAGGAAGAGAAGGAAACTTCCTTAATATGATAAAGGATATATATATGAAAAACCTACAACTAACATCATATTCAATGGCAAAATGCTAAAAGCTTTCCCTCTAAGATCTAGAACAAGACAAGGATGCCCTCTGTAACCACTCTTATTTAACATCATGATAGAAGTACTTACGCAAGTAATTAGGCAAAAAAAAAAAAAAAAAGATACAAAAGGCATCCAAATTGGAAAGGAAGAAGTGAAAAATTTACTATTTGTAGATGACATGATCCTATAGATAGAAAGTCCTGAGAAATCTGCAACAAAGTTTCTAGAGTTGATAAATGAGTTCAGTAAAGTGGCAAGATATAAAATAAACATGCAAAAATCAGTAGCATTTCTGTACACCAATAATGAGAAATCTGAGGAGGAAATCAAGAAAAAAATTCCATTTACAATAATAACTTAAAGAATCAAATACCTAGTATTAAACATAACTAAAGATGTAAATGAATTGTATGCAGGAAACTACACAAAAGGAAATTAAAAAGCCTAAATAAATGGAAGAATATTCCCTGTTTATGGGTTGGAAGATGAAACAATTTTAAGATGTCTGTACTACACAAATTGATTTACAGATTACATGCATTCCAAAAAAACTGCAATGGCATTTTTTAATGAATTGGAAAAGCTAGTTATGAAATTTATTTGGAAGGGCAGGGGACCCCAAATAGCCAAAGACATATTGAAAAAAATGAAATTGGAGTACTCACACTACCTGATTTTAAAACACGCTACAAAGCCACAGTGGTCAAAAAATGCATGGTATTTGTGCAAGGATAGATATACTGACCAATGGAACAGAACTGAGGGTTCTGATATAGATCCTTGCATATACAGTCACATGATATTTGACAAGGCCACCAAGCCCACTCAACTGGGAGAGAATGGCCTTTTCAACAAATGGTGCTTGGAGAACTGGATATCCATATTCAAAAGAATGAGAGAGGATCACCGTCTCACACACTATACAAGAATTGAGTCAAGATGTAACAAAGACCTAAATATAAGAGCCAATACTATAGAACTCCTAGAAGATAATGTAAGTAAACATATATGAGAACTTGCAGTAGGAAATGGTTTTATAAACTTTACACCCAAATTGCAAGCAATGAAAGAAAAAGTAGATAAATGGGACCTCTGGAAATTAAAAACTTTTGCACTTCAAAGGAATTTGTCAGGAAAGTGAAAAGACAGCCAGCTCAATGGGAGAAAATATTTGGTAACCATCTCTCTGATAGGGGACTAATATCCAGCATATATGAAGAAATCCTACATTTTGAAAATAAAATAACAAATAACCCATTAAAAATAGGGCAAGATATTTGAATAGACACTTCTCCATAGAAGAAATATAAATGGCTAAAAATCACATGAAAAAATGCTCACCATCACCAGCAATTAGGGGAATGCAAATCAAAACTACAGTGAGGTATCATCTTACACCCATTAAACTGGTGGCTATTAAAAAATCAGATGACTACAAGTGTTGGAGAGAATGTGGATGAAAGGGCACCTTTATCCACTGCTGGTGGGAATATAGAATGATGCAGCCATTGTGGAGAACGGTTTGGCAGTTCCTCAGGAAGCTTATGATAGATCTGCCATATGATTCAGCAATCCCACTGCTGGGTATATGCCCAGTAGAATTGAAAGCAGGGACACAAACATATATATGCACACCAATGTTTACAACAGCATTATTCACTATTACCAAAAGTTGGAAGAAACCCAAATGTCAATCAACAGATGAATGGATAAACAAGCTGTTGTATATACATAAAGTGGAATATTACTCAATTGTTAAGAAGGAATGTAGTATTAACACATGGGATAACATGGATGAATCCTGGAGACCTTACATTGAGTGAAGTAAGCCAGACACTGAATGACAAATATTAAATGACCTCACTGATATGATTGAAGCAAATTGAGCAGTCTCACAGAGTTAGAGTCTGAAAGATAGGTATACAGGAGACAGAAAGGGAATAGAGGGTGATGAGCCAATGCCCATATGGTCAAAGTCTATGATAAGGTGGAATTGTGTGGTTTAGCATTGGATGTGTGTGAGAGTGGTGCAGTGATGTGATTGGGTTCGGTGGTGCTGGTCTGAGGGGAAGTTAATTGGGGGGTTGGAGTGGACTATCCATGGAACTGGCAGGAGTGTTGGGGGAAGTAGCAGGTAAACTCTGGGGATTTGCAGGTCTGTTGTTAAAACTACAATGTTGGGAATGTTTTTTTAGCAAATATGTCAGGGGAGAGTTACTAGTGTAGGATATATGGTATGTGTGGGGATATACAGGGTAAGGAGAACCTGGGGCATGCTCCTATGTAATATGTAAGTGTTCATCTTATCATAGTGTGTTATTTCAGTTGATGGAGACCCACACAATAATCAAGAAAATATTAAACTCCAATCCTGAGGAGTCCTGCGATGTTCTCAATTAGAGGGACAAGAATCCCTTGAGAACATATGCAGTGCCTAATAAAAGAAAACTGACTACTATGTCAAGCCTTTAATATTATTGTAAGTAACTATGAATCTTATTCTACAAAAAATTAAAACTTAGTGATTACCATAGGTTTTGAGGGGAGGAGGAGGAAGAATTGAATAGATAGAAAATAAGGCATTTTTAGGGCATTAGAATTGTTCTGCATGATCTTGCAATAATGGATACAGGC
>JAQZBX010086487.1:0-12990 GCA_029593785.1 Cabassous unicinctus | reverse complement strand
ATTCCCATAGCCAGATGAGCTTTTGTATGTAGGTGTGTGTGCGTGGATGAGGGAAGGAGAGAATAAGGGAGGGAAAGGCGATACTCTTAGCAGAGTAGTAGCAGTGGGCAAACAAATAAAATCGCAAAGATGAGGAAGTATATTTTTGTATTTAGGGAACCAGAAGTCATATGATATTGCTGGATCACAAAATTGCAAGGCAGAGCCTTAGATGATATAGATTTGAGACAAGCAAGTTTGGTACCACCTATTAGCTCAGTCACCTTACACAACTCTGAGCTCATCTGCCAGAGTTCAATGAACATTTCTTGTCTGGTCCACCTCCAGGATTATGGGAATCAAATGGAAAAGAGGCTACAAAAGTGCTTGTGAGATTTAAAGTGTAGTGCAGTAGTAGCAGAAACCTAAGGAGGTTAATGCCCAGGACCAGCCTTAAGAGAGGCCATATAGCTTTGCTCTTGAAGAAAGCCATAACTTTCTTATAGCTGATGTACACCAACTATGCCTCAGAAAATAACTCACGTGCCCTGTCCTGATAGCGAGTAAACATCAAAAATAATTGTTTATTGATGTACTATCAACTTTGCAATCTGTTTAGAAATTCATATTGGAAGAACTAATATGTACTTTTCCACAGTAATTTTTCTACCTAATTTGCTCCACAATACTTCGTGGCATGTTAAATACTCTAATAAACAAACCCCAAATCCCAATTGTTTAACATAACAACATCTTCTTGTTTGTTGATCTCATAATCCATTATGGTCAGCAAGGGCAAGAGAAGTGGAGGGCTGCATGGGGAGGCTCTGCTCCATGCAGTCATTCAGGGACCCAGGATATCTCATCTTGAGATTCAGCCATCTCCAATAAATATCCTTCAAGTTTGCCATGGATATAAAAGCAACAGTGGAAGAAATTAGTAATGGACCAGTCTTGGAAGTGGTATGCATTCATTCTGCTCACATTCCTTTGGCCCCAACTTAGTTCAGTGGTCCTACCCAAATGTAAGGGGGGTAGGAAAATAGAGTTCAGCTGTGTGCCCAGAAGGAAGAAGAAGCATGTATATTGGTGAGCATTAGTGATGTCGGCTCTAAGTATTTAATTAATTGTTTGATAAAAGACAGTTCCTCTTCCCTATTTGTTTTTTATTTTCCTTTTTTAGTTCCTCTATTTTCAACTTGATTCAGTTCAGCCCTGATTCTTGAGAGCTGCTTTGGTGAGTCAGCAGGGTGAAAAGGACGGTATGAGAATTTCGAGATTGTTCGGACTTGACGCTTGTGGGATTTTGAGCAAGTTGCGCCATCTGCTTTAGGCTCAGTTTCTTCGTCCATAAAGCTCAGTAGTAAGGCCCACCACAGAGATCACTATTGAGGATGAAATGAAAAAGCACCCATGAAGCCCTCACTGGGCAGAGACTAAGCAACCAATATAAGTAATTTCTTCATCTTCCTCTCTTACTGTCATCCCATCCCCTATGTCCGAAGGTCTCTGGGATTTTAAGATGAACAAGATAAGCCTTGATGTGAAGGAATCTATAATCTAGGAGGAAAGGCAGACGCATAAACAAGACAGACTTGGACAGGTGTGCTATACAGGTGAAGGCCAGATTAGCTTAAATGGATCGTCTCTTGTAAATGTGTAAATGCCTAAATAACAATGATGCTGTTAATAGAATCATAGACTCATAGCCCTGCAAGAGACCGTCATTTTTAGCTTTGTTGTTTTCAGATGAGAAAAGGATGTGATAAAGTGTCTGGCAAAAAATCAAATTGATATTTTTTGAGGGCTCCTATGGGACAGACAGGGTGCTTTGTATACATTAAGCCATTTGCCTAAATTATGTTTCATTGTATGCTTATAACAGCTGTGTGAGGAAGGTACTATTTTTAGGCCCAGTTTACAGATAAGCACTCTGAGGCTTAGAGAGGTTAAGCAATCCCTAAAGATGGAGCTCATCAATGGGCAAAGGTGAGGAGACAGAAAAACAGGGATTAAAATGAGGACCCAGGAAAGGAACTATGTTACATGCTGGAGGGTAATGGCTCTCACCAAACAAGGTATTTGGATTCTTTACATTGTTATCTAAGGAACTTAAAAAAAATGGACTCTGATTTGGTAGGGCTAGCCCGGGGTCTATGTATCTGTTTCCCAGGTAATTCATTTGTGCATACCAATTTGGGAACCTACCGTACTATCAGGTATAGTCTCTTTTTGCTAAGAGCTTCCAATTGCATAGGAAAAATGAGGCATAATAACAAACATTGTCTACTAAACATATGATCTGCCACATCTATTGAGGTCTGGGAGATTGCAAGGGAAGATGCAGTCACGAGGGCTTGAAGTGGTCTGTGATGGCGCTTCCTGTGTGACAATGACGGCAGCTAGAGCTGGAAGGATGGAGCCACTGACTAAACGCAGAGGTATGCCACAAAGCAAGAACGAGAAGAGCTCAACTTTGGAGGTAGAGAAGGCTAAGGTGGGTTCAAACCAGGGGAACATTTCTACGTCTTGATAAATGTACCAAGGTCAAGTGAGATGTTAGCATCAGGAACTCTCCGTACTCTCTTTGCAACTCTCCTGTAAATCTAAAGTTATTCTATAATAAAGATGTTTTGAAATGTGTGTATGGGGGGTTGTATGGTTTGAGGTGAAGGACACTGCTATAAAGGAGGAAGTGAGAGAATCACTGTGGCTCTCCTGTTACAATTGAGCAAACTGATGCAGAAAGAACAGGGTTTTGTTCAAGCAAAGCTGTGACTAACCCATTCCAGTGCTCCATGAATAGAATAAAAGAGGGATGCACTTGAAAAGTGGGAGATATCTGTGAGTGGGACCAAAATACATTGGTCCAAAATACATTGTTGGTAAATTCATGCTTATTATGGTTTCAGACCGTACAAGTCGTGAGAAGCAAACTCCTAAAATGATTGATGTTAAATTTAACAAATTAAGAGGTAAAATATGCTCTTCCCCATAAATACCTAACGGATGATTTACTTCACAATATGCAAATAATGTTCTGGTTTTAATCAGCAACATATTGCATGGGAAATGCTTACCTGTGACCTGGTCCATTAAAATTAATTGGTAAACATGGCTGTATTTTTAGAAGGTAATTGCAACATTTATTAATGAAGGCATGAAATGGCCTTTTATGTTTTCATGTCTGGCAATGGGGATCTCATAAGGGCATTGAATAATATGATTACAAGCTTCAGGGTAGAGCCCTAACATTCCATGTTAAATTGGGCTATTTTCATAGCTTCTTAAATGGAGATCAGGGGTGATATATGTTGAAAAAGTTATTGTAATTACCCAGCAGTTATCTTATCCTCTTGTTCTTGACTAGTCCTTGAAATACTAACTCATATAATTAGTGTTATATTATTACATATATATATATTATTTTATGTATTTATATTGCATAAATATATTTATATTGCATAATAGCCAACACATATAGCATTTTTCTGTTTCCCAGGCACAATCTTAAGCCTTTCACGTGCATTAACTCAAAAAATACAGCTATTGCCCAATTTACAAGTAAAATGCTGTTTATAAACAGCATCCTCATTCCCCATGCACACGACCCTATACAAAACCACTAGGATGACCATTTGCCATAGAAAGGAAGCCACCGAGGGAAACATGGTCGATTTTCTCTATGTTCGGACTTAGGTGACTAAAAAGAAGTATGTATGTAGGAGAGTTTGGGGGCCCTGATGAGGAACAGACTCATAGGCTGTTGTGCCCACACGATGTTCCTATCCTTCGCGAGAACCCCTGCAGTCACACACCCCACCTGCGCATGTAACTCTCCCCATCTTCCAAAGCTGCCTAAGTTTTTCTTTCGGATGTTTTATACTCTGAAGATTCACCAATGAGAAATTTATTTGGAATAGCGTTCTTTTTTTTAAAGTTATTTCTTCACACTAGGATATTAGAGAATTAATCAAATATAAGTTACTGTGTATTCATTCAAAGGGAAGCATTCTTCCCACTTGATGGGAGAATGTTTCTTAGAAGAGGATAAGTCCAATGCAGCAAAGGAAGGCAGCAAAGAGGGCTAGTGAGTGAGCGGGGCTGCTGGGGAGGAATAGTTGCTCTTTAGAATAGGCTAATCAAGGAAGACCTTGCTGAGATGAGACTTGAAGTTGGTAGAGAGTCAGTCTTGTGTCTCCCGGGGCCAGGTGAACAAAACAGGAATGGGCTTGGTGTTTTGAAGGAACCGCCATGATACTTAGCAGCGGGGGTGGGGAGGGGGCTGTTGGGATGAGCAGGAAAGCCAGCTGGGGGATGGGGAGAGCATAGCAGTCTTATAAAATATTGTAAGGATTTCTTTCTTACTCTGTGTGAGATGGCAAAACCCTGGAGAGCTTCGAGCAGTGCAGTGATATGAACTTACAATGAGCAGGATCGCTTTGGCAGTTGTTGGGGGGAAATGACTATACAGAGACAAGGGTGCAAAGAAGGGAGACCAGTCAGATCACTACAAGCAATTGCAAGAATCTGGTGCGCATACCAGGAGAGAAGCAGGTGGTAGGTCAAGACGCTCGAGGTGCGAGAGAGAGCAGAGTCTACAATAACACGAAGATTGTTGGCCTGAGACATTGGGACCACTGAGTTTCTGTTATCTGAAATCATGCAGGAGAAGATACTGAGAAAAAGGTCAGGAGTCCAGTTTTGTGGGTGTAGAGTTTGAGATGTCAGTAAGCTATCCAAGTAGAAATTTTGAGAAGAGAATTAAAAATGGGAGCAACCGTCCCTTTAAAATAATGTGCAGTCTTAATTAAAGACTGCAGGTTTTTCTTTTTTCTTATTCACACTCAAATTGGTGGCTCATGGAGCATTTGGGGATGGGGTATGACAGTTTGAGTAGGCTGCTGAAAGTTTCACAGGACTCAAGGGCCTAGAGAGAAAGGCAAGGAAGAGGAGATAGAAGAGTGCCTGAGACAAGCTTCTATCGTTTTAAATACTGCTCTGAAAGGAAAAGAAAAATCTTCCTGTCTTGCACCTCCCCTTTGCATGCCACAGACCCGTGCCCCACTCAGCATGCCAGAATTCACACTAATACCATTAGTGCAGCTTCTCGGGATCCTTGGTCCCCCAAGGACCTGCGAGATATTTGTAACATTATTTCCAAACAATGCCTACTTCACTTGAAAATATGGCACTGCCTATAACCCTGGCTATCAAGAACTAAATCATCCCGAAATAAGCAGTTTAATTTCAATCTCCAAACGGCTGGGCGCCTTCAAGATCTCTTGAAGCTTTTTCCTCATAGAGCTGACACTCATCCTTAGAGGGCACAGGAGGGGTGAGGGCTGTGGGGCTTTGCCAGGGGCTCTAGAGGGAAGACTACCACGCTCAACAACTCCCGACCTTCTGGAAACAGCTGCTCTACCATTGCTGGGTTTTGTGACAACTCAGAGTCCTGCTTTCCCCCCTACTGTCTCGAACACTCCTGCTTTTCATTAATGAATTAATTAGAATTTTGTTTGGTGAGACTGTTGTGACACCTCTTGAGATAATTGGAGATGTCCTGGGGAGTTGCAGAAGCAGAGTCGGGAATTACTTCTCTAAGATATTTTCATCTGAAAACGGAGAAAATTGACACACAAAAAATAAATGACATATGGTGTCTTAGGCAACTGGAAAAAAAGTCTTTTGAGAAGCTGAGGGTGAAAGCACAGGATAATTAATGATAAAGAATTATCAGCGCGGTTCGGGTGGTCAGCTAAACAACTTAGGGTGGAGGTTCAGATGTCAGCGTTGTATATGGGCTGCCCTTGTTCCAGAAAGAACACATGGAGCGTGGCTCTAGGAAGTATTATGCAGTCACCTTGCCCTGAATATGTAAGTACTAGGGAGGCCCAGCAGGGAAGGCCCCCAATTTTCCAGCAGAGACGATGGAAGGATGGTTATTATCAACCTAATGCTGCTTGACTTCTTCTCAAATGGAAATATGGCTCGCCATTATTCATCGAGTCTATTAGGGTTTATATTTCACTCCCCACAACTCCACCATGGTGCCAGCCAGAACCCTACACGAAATGAATAATTGCTAAGCTGGAACATGATTTGCAAAGCTGTGGACTTTTTTTTGATGGCTTCTGACAAATGTCATAAAATTTTTACAAGGTAGACTATTTTGAGGGCTTCCTTTTGTTATGACCTCCACCTTGTACTTGATCCATCAGATTTTCAGTCTAGGACAAAAACCAAGTAATGTATGTCAAGCAAGGAAGTTTTTTGACACTGAGGTAGAGAGAAAAGGGCACTATAACCCAAATCCATGGTTAGCTCCCATAGTCATTCATTAGATTGAAAATCCAGGAGAAAACATAATCAGGTCCTCACTTCACACCTGATGTTGACCAACCTCCCATATCCTTCCCAATTCCCTTCTCCCACAGGGCTTGATAGCCCTGTCTTTAGCCTGGGAGCAGACTGGATGACAGAATAGAGAGAGTGGTGTTTTATAATCACAGAATGACATTTAAGGGGAGGTGAGAATCCATAACATAAAAATTTTATAGTTGAAAAAAAATCTTAAGGGTCACCCAGTCCAACCCCCTCATTTTACAGATGAGAAAAGTAAAGTTGAGAGAGGCAGAGAGACTTGCCAAAGATATAAAAGCTAGTTAGATGGCACGTTACTGAGCAATAAAAAGGCACCAACTATTGATACATACTTGGATGAATCTCCAGGGAGTTTCGCTGAGTGAAAAAAGCCAGTCCCAAAAGGTTATGTACATACTGTATGATTTCATTTATATGACATTCTTGAAATGAAAAATTACAGAATTGGAGAACAGATTAGAGGTTACCAGGGGTTTAGGGAGGGAGATGGGAGTAGCTATCAAGGGCAATATGGAGGATGCTTGCGGTGCTGGAACTGTTCTGTAGCTTGGTTGGGGTATTATACTAGAGTTTTGCAAGAATGTTACCATTGGAGGAAACTGGGTAAAGGGTATACAGAATCTCTCTGTATTATTTCTTGCAACTGCACATGAATATACAGTTATCTCAAAATAAAAAAGTTTAATTAGAAATAAAAGCATGATTTAATAAAAAGCTGATTATCCCATTTACAATCAGACATGAAAATGTCCCTTTGTCTTGATTAGTGTGGTGGTCACAAGGTTGTATACATTGGTCAAACTTAAACTGTATACTTGGCATCAGGACATTTTTTGTATACAAATCATCTCTCGATAGAAACTAGAAATATGCAACTGCAAAAAAACCCAACAATTGACTGTGGTGCAATTGTTGCTACAACTGTTGGATTTGAAAGGAAATATTTCTAAACCTGTTTATGGAAAGATATTTTCCTCTGACTTGCCTTCTTTTTCAGGGCCAATAATCATTCTGTTTATATGCCATACCTGCCTCTCCCCCAAAAAAGTGAGTTAGAGACAGAGTGGATTCTACGATATAGATATTGTGGTTTTTAGTAGGGGTTCCATCACTTCACAACAGGTATCTCAAAAGGGTCCTCCGTCTCTGAATTATACCCTGCAGGCTTGCAAAGACTCTTAGTAAAAGGATATTAAGGTAGGATGGCTATTATTTTTAAAAATGGAAAATAATGTTGGTGAGTATTGAAGAAATCATGCATTGCTGGTAGGAATGTAAAATGTTGCAGCCACTATGAAAAACAGTTTGGTGGTTCCTCAGAAAGTTAAACATAGAATCACTATATGACCTGGTAATTCCACTTCTAGGTATAGGTCCCAAAGAATTGAAAGCAGGAACTCAAACAGATGCTTGTACACCAATGTTCATAGCAGCATTATTCACAATAGCCCAAAGGCACAAGCAACCCAAGAGTCCATTGCCAGATGCATGGATACACAAAGTGCAGTCTATCCTCACAATGGAATATTATTCAGTCGTGAAAAGGAACGAATTTCTGATACATGCTGCAATGTGGATGAAACTTGAAAACATTATGCTGAATGCAATAAGCCAGACATAAAGGGCAAATATTGTACAGCTCCACTTATATGAAATATCCAAAATAAGAAAATTCATGGAGACTGAAAGTAGATTAGAGGTTGCCAGGGGTTGGGATGTGGGGGTGGGAGGAATGGAGAGTTATTACTTAATGGATAAAGAGTTTCTGTTGTGGGTAATGAAAAAGTTTTAATAATACAAGATGGTGATGGTAGCACAACATTGTAAAAGTAATTAATGCAACTTAAAATGGTTAAAATGGCACATTTTATGTTATATATTATATTATATTATATTATATTATCACACTAGAAAAAATTTCTTAAGGGAAAAAAGGGGCATTAAGGCCACCCTGGAATATAACCATATGGTGGAGCAATACATGTATGCAACTAAATGTGAATAACCTCTGATTGTAGCTACAGACATGGTTTGCTGGTGGGCCTGAAGTCTGGGACTGCTAATGAGCAGTTTGCCCATGAAACTGACCTGGGAAATTCAACTACAATCCATCCAGGCTTGCCTCAGACTCAGTATGATGGCTGTGTTACCAATTATTTGCCCCAGTGCTGGAGTAAGGCATGTGGTCAGAGGCTCCAGAACAACTGGGAGATGAGAATGGGAAGGACCTTGAAGGACCTGAAGGGTGTTAACCACAATTGGGTGATCTTGCTGGGGATCTGTAGGCCACAGAAGCTTGCCCTCTTCCCTGAGTGGCTGCTGGTCCTCTGCTCTGTGGGCCCATCTGTGGGCAATAAGTGTCTCCTTTCCCTCCTGCCCTCACATCACTATCTCTTCATGACTCCTGGGCCATAATCCCTGCTGCAGATTCAACTAAAAGTTGCTGGTAGGATCATCAACTCATTGCACAATGCCCGGGACTGTCCCAAGTTAGTACCAAGGGTCCCATGTCCCAGGAACCTCTCTTGGTCCTGTTCATACTAGGGTGGTTGGTCACCCTAAGTACTGGCCCAAGATTGGAGGTCACAAGAAAAGATGGTGTGTCATTAAAAGCTTTCCCACAGGGTCATATAGGCTGATGAATTCACCCCAGTCCAGGGTTAGAAATATGATTTTTATTCCCCACACTGAAAGCAGATCCATCTCTCAAGAGAAGACTCACATCATCCATGTTCATTGAAGCTGACACGTAAAGCTGAATGCCACTGTATTAATTTACCGTATGTTCGCTGGAAGGCTGGCCATGGCAGATCAGGGCATCCTCTCACAGGGAAGCTTCATGTGAAAACAAATAATTGGCAGAAATCTGTCTGGTGAGCAGAGAATCAATAAGGGGCCTAAATTTTATGATCCACTGGGGAGCATGGCAAGGCAGAGAAGAATGCTGGAGCCCAGGGGTGGGCAGACAACACACCAATGAAAGAGAAGTTTCACTCAACAATTTCACCCTTGCAACACATGATAACCTCAGATATTTACTATTTTATTCTCTTGTAGTTTTTTTTTAAAAAAACGGTCATTTTAAAATGTTTGAAAAACACTAGGACCAAGCTTGACAATCACTCATGTGTTCAGTCTTCCTCCAATCTAAGTCAACACCAATGGTATATTTCTGCTACCTAAATTGTGCTTACTTTCCTGTTCAGCCTCCCTGTGCACCCAGGTCCCTGTCATTGAAGTTGGGTGACAGAACTCTACAATCTGACATTCCACATGCAGGTTTACCCTTAGGTTTACTCCTGCATAGTGTGTGTGTGTGTGTTGCTAGTTGAATGCTCTTAGAGACATTCCTTCCAAGTTCTTGGGGAACACATCACTCTGGCCCCCAAGGAGCATCCTACAATAGTTAATAACTCATTTTCTAGGACTTCACAGGTAACCTAGTGCTTTCCCCTCTTTTATTTCTTAGGTATCCATGAAATTGATCAAGCAGGTATTAGTATTTTCAAATTTTACAGATATTAAGGCTCAAGGAGATTAAGTGCTTTCTCCAAATTGCACAGCCAGTAAACGACAGAGATTCTATCTACTGATTGTATCAACACCAAGATGGCAGGAGGAAGACTGTAAGGCTTCATGTCCAATAAATGAACTCTCCCTACAGCCTGTTTGTTCTGTCCTCCTCACCTTTTCCCAAAGAATAACCCTTTGTGCACTAGGACCTTTTTCTGAGGAAGAATAGGAAGAGATGCCAACATGTAGGTGTCCTCGATGGTCCAGCCCCTTGACCCCATGACAGCCATCCCTTTCTCATCTCACCTTTGCTCTCCTTTACTCTGCCCACCTCTCACCTTGTCACTCTATAAATTACTTCAGTGCCCCCACTCTCCTTTCATCAATTTCTCCCTTCTCATTTTTCTTCTTTTCTAATCAACATGCTTTCTTTATGGAACCATGGTCAAGGATGGCATTTTCTGGCACTAAATATGATTCAAGCTCATTGATGACCATCACTGACTTATAATTTATGTGTCTGAAGCCACATGGACTTTTCAAGATGTGCCAAAAGTAAGAGATTCCACTTGAGCTGCTTGGGTGATTCAATAAGGGCCAGCCAAGATGGCAGGCAAACCGTTTAGAAAATTGTCTTGAGCCACCCTCTCCCTGGTTCCCAGTCCTTGCCTGTGACACTTTGTCATTCTCACTGCTTCCCAACTTAGATTTGTCCTGGGCCCTCAGGTTTTTAGTTTTCTCTACCAGAAGGACCTCCCCTGGAGAGAGTATGTTACTGCCCACCATTTCCATGTAATATAGTTCTTTAAAAAATGCTCTCTTGACTCAGTTTTGAGGCGCTGGCTGAGGCCTGCCAGTTCCTTCTGGAGTAGCGGGTTAAGTGCACACCCCAGCCACTTGCCCTATCGAGCTCTCACACTCGGGGGCCACTATGCACCTGCCTAACATTCAGGGACAGCCCCTGTGCTGAAGTGCTTGCAAAATTATATTCAAATGAGCCATTCCACAGGGAGCCCTCCAAACCTAGCTAACCTCACCTCACTTGCCATATTTAAGCCACCTCCTAGGGCTCCAGCTTGCTGTTACCCTGTCTCCAGGTGCAACCCTCTTTGTGGCCTGTATGGTAAACTTCTCTCATTTGGAGCTGTAACAAAGAGCTCTGCCTTTCTCCTACCTGAGTGTCTTTAAGTTGTGTCCGGCCATCCAAAGAACCTATCATCATACCTAATATCATATAATTATAAAAACATTCCAGGAGCCTGATGTTCAATTCCATTCCCTTCTTGCTAACTGAGTACATCCTAAAATTTAGTTTTCACAATTTATTTTGTGCTTAGCACCCTGGATTTGTGTATTCCCAGGATACCTCCAATTATCTTGAGGAGAAACATGAAATTCACAGGGTAATATTAGCTTTAATATATAAAATCATGAGGCATTTTCAAGGGGCAAAAATAGCATTTGCAGGCTAGGGAATGTATATGGTGACTCTGAATATATATTCATACTAGTAAAGAGAAAATGTATATGTTGGGAATTATACAGACTGTGTGCTAATATACATGGGGGTTTTGAGCACCAGGAAGCCCTGTCAGTGTGCACATTTACATGGTTAAGAGATTGAGCGAGTTATAACATTTTTACTGCCCAAAGCAGAGAAAGAATTGTTCCCCATGTTTTGTTTTCTAAAAGGTGATGCTGTATGAAATATAAGCTATACATTCTCAGGGAGGCTCCTTTCCCAGTGTAATGTGGCTCAGTAAAGACAAGATTAGACTCAGGCTAGATGAAATGGGTCTCTGGGCATGTGTGGAATGTAAAACATCTCAGCACATGATCTCAAAATGCTCCATGACATGGCTCCTTCCCACATCAACAAGGCTACAATTAAAAATTTAAAGCTGCCTTTGGTCTGAGCACACAGGAACTACAGACTTTCTTCTGGAAACTCAGAAATTTAAAAACAAACAAAATAACAATAGCAACAACAACAAAATCCTTTGACCTTCTCTTGTCTTATTGCTATTTGACTTATTGTCCAGTAGGTCACAGTAGATCACAGTGGATCCCATCGGTCACAGTGGTGAAGGGTTGGGCAAAGAGATGTACACAACTAACTTTGCGCCCAGGCATTTGCATTTACTGACTGTTGATCTCTCTCTCCAAGTCATACTTTCCCCATCTTTAAAGTGCAATGATAAGCCCTAAGTTGAGAACTGTTGCAAAATGGAAGTGAGTTCATGTACATGTGGCTACTAGCACATATAAGGTGTTTAATAAATGCAAGTGATTATTATTTTCCTCCATGGAAGAAAAGGATTTATGAATATAATCTTTATCCACCCCTTAAAATGCTATAAGATAGTATAGGAACCATCTAACATGCTGCAGTCTTTAGTTTTCTCCTTCCTTCATTTCTCATTAGACCAAATATTACAGCTTTTAAATTTTTTCTCATCAAAATATATATCCTTATTAATACTTTTGGGTATGTTTGTTTATTCCTGATTATGACATAGAGAAAAGTGAATGATTTTTAGAGATCTCATCCTGCTCCATCACTAATTTGAGTGTTAACTTTAGGCAAATCTCTTTAACTTTCTAACCCTCTTTTCTTATCTACAAAGATGGCTAATTGAAAATCAGCATATAAATGCATTACCTTCCCCCCAGCAAGGGACATGACTCCCGGGCATGAGCTTCCCTGGCACCGAGGGATTACTACCAAGCACCGGCTGGTGATACAACTGCAAAAAGACCTCGAATAAAAGGGGGAAAAGGTAAAGACAAATGAGTTTATATAACTAAGAGACTTCAAAGTGAGTCAGGAGGTCATCAGAGAGGTAACATTTATGCATGTCTCAGCAGGATCTCATAGACAGCCAAGGGAGATACTACCCAAATAGTGGGGCTCCTGAGGGCTACAGAGACACCCAGTTCCTACGGTCATGGCAGACAGCTCCGGAGTTTGGTGCCTTGCCAGTAGGCCCTACTTTGGGGTTTGTGCTCCCGAGTGTGACAGAGTTGGACTCAGATGTGACTTCTCTACACATGCCTCTTCTGTCCCTTTTATTTGAACCTATAATTGGTGCTGGATTTGGTAGGTGTACATCC
>JAQZBX010086486.1:0-12990 GCA_029593785.1 Cabassous unicinctus | reverse complement strand
CCCGAGCACCTCTCCCCGCTACCCCCCCAGGCCCGAGCTCTCGCCGCCCCCTGGCTACTCCGGCGCGGAGCCGCCACGAGGCCGAGCCGCTCTGGCCGGGGGAAGAGACTGGCAGCGACCACGCCCGCGGCTCCAGAGACCCCGCACCTGGGCTGGGGTCCAAGCAGCGGTGCTCCCTGAGCTCCGGGGCGTTCGCCCGGCTCGCCCCGAGTTCTCGGCCGTGTCCCGGAGACCGCACCCCTCCCACACGCGGCGGCCCAGGGCGGGTGCCCGCGCCGGCAGCGTCGCGACCAGGCGGCACGGCCGGCACCGAGGCCTCCCGAGGCCCCGGCCCCCCAGGAAACAGCGAGGGATGAGCCCGCCCAGCCGCCCCCGCTCAGCGCAGAGGACCGCGCACGCCCCGCCTCTGGGCCGCGTCCAGCCGGGGCAGCCCGGGCCCCAGCACGAACCTTCGGCACCGCCGCGCGCACGTGCGTGTCCCCTGCGGGTCGCCCCCTTCTGCTCCTGCTCCCGCCCCGCAGCCCTCGCTCGCCCTAACACCTTCCCTTTTCACCTTCCGCACTCGCTTCTCCCCCTCCTCTCTGCCGCCCCCAGCCCAGGTGCACGCACCCAGGTCGCGCCCCCTCCCCTCCGGCCCAGGTCCCGGCACCCCTCCGGGGTCCCGCCGCGCCGCCAGTGCCCAGCTCCCGCCTGGGCCCATCCCTGCCTGGGCGCCTTCTGGCAGCTCGCGCGTCCCGGCGCCCGGGAGCGTGGTCTCACCACTCCCCGCCCCGGCCTCCGCCGAGCTTCCTGGGAATTCTCCCCAAGCCCGCGCGCAAAGTCCGGGGACGCCTCTGCAACTTCGGAACGACTGGCCCAAAGCCGCGCCTTGGTCCGGGGTCTTCGGAACCACGACCCAACTCCTGCGCTCCCAAGCCAAGTCGGCGACCCTTGCTTGGGCTCCTCTTCACCTGCGGCGCGGGAGCCGGTGCGGGGCTCGGCAGGTGCGGCGCCTCCTCGCGCCCGCGCTCCCTCGCAGAGTTCCCAGGCTTCCCGGTCAGGGGCAAGTTTGCCCGGGCGGGAGAAGCAGCGAAGAGGCGGGAGCCGGGCGGATGCAAGTCCCTCCTGAGCCAGTCGGAAAACCGTTTCTCTGTAGCACCGGGTGGCCGAGGTCAGAACACAAGTCTGCTCAGGCCTGGATGAAGACAGAACCGTTCAGGGGAACCGTCACCCCAAAATGGGCTAGGCCCGAGTCTCCGGGGGCGGACGCCCGCAGGAGAGGTTATATAACTTGGAGCGCGGCGCCCGAGGCCAAGAGGAGCTGCATCTGCATTAAAAGGCGCACAACGGGCCCTTAGGCTCTAGAATTTGAGGCCAAGGACTCGAACACGCCAACAGGGGGCGGCGCTGGCACGTCTCTCCGTGGACGCCCCCCAGGGGCGAAGCCCACGACGCCTCCGCCTGTGCTTCCTTTGTGCCGGCTCCAGAGCGGACAGCCTTCACCTTCAGGCGGAGCTGCTCTGCTTCGGAGCCCCCACCCCACCCCCCAAACCCCCCTTCTTTGAGGTTGTACTCATGGACCTTTTAGCTTGGCCCTGGGTTCACCAAGCCTGGGGGCCACCGCTCCTCCTGGGAACTGGAGGACCGTTTGGGAGACACCTGCCGCGCCTGGGCCCCCTGCCCCCTCCAGCCGGGCTTGAGCGCCGCCCACCGCTTGTGCAGGCGAGGCCCTCCAGGAAGCCGGCTGTTGCCGCGTGGTGGGGTGCTGGCAGCTCTAGAAGAAATCCGTGTGTCCTTTGTCGTTAGTGCAGGGATGAATCAGGGCTGCTCAGCAACACCGGTCAGGTTTGGGTGCTGAGCCCACCTTAGTGTGGCCTAAAAGAGTAGCTGGTTAGAGAACTACACAGGAGTGTCTCCTAATCTGGGGTCTCCTCTGTGCCTTCCTACCTCTATGGTCTTGGAGGTCAGAGCTCCATCAGCTTAAGAAGGATGGATGGGAGCAGGTGTAGCTCAGCGGCTGAGTGCCTGCTTTCCATGTAGGAGGTCCAGGGTTCAATCCCCGGTACCTGCTAGAAAATGAGAGGATGGGGAGGCGAGGAAACACTTACCCACTGCCGGTGGGAAGGTAGAACGGTGCAGCCTTGTGGAGGACAGTTTGGCGATTTCTCAGGAAGTTAACTATAGAATCTACCATATGATCAAGCAATCCCACTGCTGCGTATATATATATATACCCAGAAGAACTGAAAGCAGTGACACAAACAGATATACGCACACCGATGCTGATAGCGGCATTGTTCACTATTGCCAAAATGTGGAAGCAACCCAATGCCCATCAACAGATGAACAAGCAAACTGTGGTATATACATACAATGGCATATTACTCAGCTGTGGGAAGGACTGCAGTATTAACACACGGGATAACACGGATGAACCTTGAAGACCTTATGTTGAGTGAAGCAAGCCAGGCACTGGAGGACAAATACTGCATGACCTACTGGTATGAACTAAGCAAACTGAGCAGACTCAGCCAGAGCCTGGAAGATGGGTTTACAGGAGGCAGAAAGGGAGTAGAGCCAATGCCCATATGGGCAAAATCTATGATAAGGTGGAAGGGTGTAGTTGTGCAGTGAATGGGCGTACAGTGGTGCAGTGATGATACTGGGCTTGGTGGTGCTGGTCTGTGAGGGGGGTAGGGTAGGGGGGTTGGACTATCCATGGAACTGGGGGGAGGGACAGGGGAAGGAGGAGGTGAACTCTGGGGATCTGCAGGTCTGGGGTTAAAACTACAACTTTGGGAATGTTCTTTTGGCAAATAAGGCAGGGGAGGGTTACTGGTGTAGGGTGTTGGGTGTAGGGGGCATGTGGGACAGGCTTCTGTGGAATATGTAAGTGTCCATCTTGTCATGGTGTGTTATATCCGTGGGTGGAGACCCACATGATAAACAAGAAAATATCAAACTCCCGTTCTGGGGAGTCCTGCTTTGTTTTCAGTTAGAGGGACAAGAATCTCTCGAGAACATAGGCGGTGCCTAATAAAAGAAAACAGATCAATATGTCAAACTCTTAATATTAATGCAGTAACTGTGAATCTTATTCTGCAAAAATTCAAACTTAGTGGTTACCATAGGTTCCAAGGGGAGGGGAGGGAAGAATAGAAGAGATGGAACGTAGGGCATTTTAAGGCGTTGGAATTGTTCCGCATGATCTTGCAATAATGAATACAGGGCCATTTTAAATTTCATCAAAACCTATAAAAGTGCACAGTGCGAAACGTAAACCATATGTAAACTGCTAACCATGGTTAGTGGCGATGCTTCAATGTTTGTACATCAGTTGCAACAAATGTACCGTCAGCATGTAAAATGTTTTAATAGGGGAGAGTGGAAAGCGGGGAGAGTGTTGGGTATATGGGAAAAAAAAAATAAAACTAATACAAAAACGAAAAAAAATGTAAAGAGGATTGATTCTCATAGCCCGTTAGGAAGATGCCCTTAAAGGATCACGCTTCACCTGCAGAGAGGGCTTTGCCCCTACCGTAACCCTCACAGCAGCCCTGCAGACTGGTCACGTCAGGCCAGCTCTGCCGGGAAGTAACAGCCTCGAGTCTCGGCTTTCACAGCGCACCGTCCACTGTGCCGAGCGACCCCCAGGGAGGCTCTGGCCTGAGGTCGCACAGCTCCTCTGCCCCTGTTTCCACAGCAGGAAGCATCTCTAGGCTGAGGGTCTCACATCGATGATTAAGCCTCTGGCCAGCCCTAATCTCACAGCCTGGTTAACGGAAAGTGCAGTCCTCTTTGCGCCCCAGAGGGGAGGGGCCTGTAAACACCACAGGCCCCTGCTGCACCCCGCAGGGTGGGTGGCCTTGGCCTTGAGCACAGCGAAGAGACTGCAGACAGCTCCGTGCTCTGTCCAGGCACAGCTAGAGGCAGCAGAGCCTGGTTCGTCAGTTCCTCTGTGCCCAGGGTAGCTGTGTAGAATGCACAGAATAAAATTAGGTCCGCAGCACACCGTAGGGCTGGGGAGTCAGCCACCATCAGCTCTGACCCGGAGAAGCCTGGGTATGGTGATAGGTCCCCCTAAAGTAGAAGTTGCTGGTAGCTCCCAGCACTAAAGCTGAGCACTCACCCAGCCTGCTTCTTTCTTCTGCATTGGAGTTCCTGCTCTGTAGCCAATTCCCATGTTAGTACTTTCAATTCAACCTCTTTCCTAAGGACCGGTGCAGACGTGATTCGCTGTTGTATAAAATAAGAAAGAGGAGAGGGGAAGTTGATAATAAGTATACCCTCAAGTAATCTAGGAGACCATCCAACAGACTTACAGTACAAATTAAAAAAAACACTTATTTTCAAATATTACAGGCTCACAATAAACTGTAAAAAATAGTACAGAAAAGTCCCATAACGCATAACCCAGCTTCCCCTAATGGTAGCATCCTACCCAATTAGAGCACGTCATCAAACCCTGACGCTGACGTTGGCCCAGACGGTTTCCTACAGACGTAATTTACAATTCAGCAGGTTTTGCACGGGCTCCGGTGCTGTGAATGCCTGGGTTGCAGCACACACGTCTCGCTTGTGACATTTGTATGATGCCATCACAGATGCGGAAGTGTGCTGTCACCACTAGCAGCACCCTGGTCAGGTCCCCAGTCTCACCCGTGGCAACACTGGCCTCCGTCTCTAAACTTTGTCATTTTGAGGATGAGGAGGCCTTTTGTTTGGAGGTATCTGGGGCTTCCCCTTGACCCCAGAAAGAGTTCCAAATGGGACCTCGTGGCCAGGGTCCAGGTGGGGCCTTTCCGGCTTGCTTAGTAGCAGGGGGTTTCCGGGCAGGGTCCCACGGCACGTTCTCTGCCAGGTCCCAGCTGTGACAGGACATCTTCCCTCGTCTTCCCTCATTCCCTATACTAACCTGTCTCACTTAAGAAAGTGCTTTTCTGGGGTACAAATAGCTTCAAACCACCACATGGGGGGAGAACCCAGAGCTGTTACAATATGTTATCTAAAATGTCCAGTTAAAAAGAATGAGATATACAAAGAAACAGGAAAGTATGACCCATACGCTGGATAAAAAGCAGGCAACAACAATTTCCTGTAAGAATGACCAGATGTTGAATGTAACAAAGCCTTCAAAGTAGTCACTATAAATATTTTCAAAGAACTAAAGGAAATGATAGTTAAAGAGCTTTGATGATGATGTCTCATCAAATAGAGAATATCAATAAAGAGATAGAAATTATAAAAAAGAGAACCAAATGGAAATTCTAGAGTTTAAAAGTACAATAACGGAAATGAAATTCACTAGAGGTACTCAACATTAGATATGAACTGACAGAAGAAGGAATAACTGAACTTAAAAATAGAGATTACACAATCCATAGAACAAAGACAAAATGAACAGAGCCTCAGAGAAATATAGGGTGCTATTAAGCACACAACACAGAATACCAGGAAGACCAAAAGGAGAGGAGAGAAAGGAGCAGAAAAAAATATTTGAAGAAATACTGGAAACTTATCAAATTTACTAAAAAATTATCATCTATATATCTAGGAAGCCCAAAGAACTCCAAGTCGGATTGTTACCAGATTTTTGTAGGTTCTTAACTATGCAGAAAAAAATGAATTTCGAGAACATGTCGGGTTAGTCAGGCCAGTAATTTTTTTTTTTTACTTTATTTTGTACATTTAATAATTGAAAATATAAACAATTAAAAACTAAAAAGTAAACACAGATGAATAAATATATACATTTCTCAATTAAATGTAGTGGATACATATAAAAATTTTTTTTTACTCAAACTATGTTACTCAATATATTTGGTTCATAGTAACGCATTCATACAGTATTTGTCCTTTTGTGTCTGGGCCAGTAATTTCATTAAGGTAGGGAGGGAAGAGAAATGGGAGAAAATAATAGATCATGGGTCCCAGGTAGAGAGGAAGGGGCTGAAGAGTAATAAAGAGGACCGATATATGGACTTTAATTTCCCATCATAGATTATAAATGCCCAGATTTTACTTGCATGTTGATCCAGGTGGGGGCGAAGAAGGCCAGACCAGGGGTCCAAAGGCGAGAGGGAGAGCGCAAAAGGCCTTTGTGCTTGATTTTTAAACCATCAATTATTCGCCCCTTTGCTAATGGCATGGAGGAGCCCCAGCTGTTTGCTTGATTGGTCACCCCACCCATCAATCCCCCGGGAGGGCCCAATGGTAAGGCCCCTGGAGAACATCCGGGGCTTCTCCTGGCTTCTGGAGGAAATCTCATTCCGAATGGGATTTCTCGCAAGGGTCTTCCAGCAGCCTTCTTGGGGGTATCGATGTCCACGTGGGCTTCTTGCCAGGTTCCAGATCCATCTATTGATTCCCTATCTAGCCTGCTTCATTCGCCCCTCAGAGAGTTTACACCTTTAGTCTTAAAGGGAGATGGTCATTCTTCTGTAATTACTTCCTGCTGGTTAGGGGCAGTAGGCCCCACCTGACAAGGTATAAAAACCCTCTGGCTATTCTATCTTGGTTGGCATCCTGGGCAAAGCTGGATGAAGTCCCCATATGACTAACAAGATGTTGGTTCTGGAAGAAATAAACTTGATTAGAATTTTGAGGATATATGGTCCCACTAAGAGGATACTGGACCAGAAGAGTAGAGAAGTCCAGGTGCCTGCAAAGGCTGCATCTTCCTGAAGTTGGTGGGAAACAGTATTCCTTCTTTCAATTATATTATGCTGTTGGTTAGCTCTAGGGAGAAATTGCAATAGACAATGGGGGTAGGTATAAATTGCCAATCCCAGTTCCTGTAGTGGAGGAGAGGAAAGAGAAGAGGCACTGCCCTTTTTAGTTAAGCTATAGGAGATGAAAACAGACAAGATTTCTTAAGGGGTGTCTGGTTTTCCCTCCCCCTCGCAATAGGCGTTTGGGCTAGAGACAGAGGGAACAGCTGGCTTTGACACAGACACTGCTTAGCCTTGTCTCTTTCAGTTCATCTGATGGCTGGCACTCATGCATCCCATCAGGTGCTTTTGGTGAGCTGGCATTTCCTTGGGTAGCTGGCTTCAATCGAGATAAGCTCACCAAGCTGGAAATTCCTTTAACTTTAATGGCTGTAGGAGTGATCAGAACTACAGAGTAAAGTTCCTTCCATTTTGGCTCTAATTGAGAGGAGGCTTGTTTTCTTGCCAAGTTTTGATCAGAACCTGGTTTCCAGGTCCTGGGTGAGGAAAGGTTGCCCATGGACCATCGCAAAGGGGCTAAGCCGAAGTGGGTCTTAGCCCCCTCATTTGCTGTTTCCCCTCTGGTGGGAAATGCTTAGCCCTGGCAGGATGGCAGGTGGGTCTGCCAGTCCTCCCCAGGGTATGAGTGGGACAGGTTCTGGGACACAAGGGCTAAGAGGGATACCTGGGTTAAGCACGTTCATTAATTACTTAGAAAATGAGGTTTACCAGGATTTTTAACATGTTCAATGTCCCTCTGCACATGATCTAGAACAGCGGCTGCTCCAGCTGTACTGTGGCCATGTGGACCAGCAGTGGGCAGAATTTCCTCATCTCTGAGAAGACACTCCTATGGGGACCATGCCCATAATTCCAGGAAGAATGAAGAAGCGATTTTTAGTCAACTGACCTGGCATTCCAGAATCCAAATCTGACTAAAACGTTTATCACTCCAGATAATTTGGAGCTGATGCTCTGGTCTCAGCGTCCTGAGAATTTAATCCTGAGCTCTGCCAATGGGCATTCTGTGGCTGACCTAGGTCTTGGGAAATGACTGAAAACTCCAAAGTTCAGACCAAAGTGCCCAAGATGGATTGGTGGGAGACTTTGAGGCAGTTACCCAAATCAAAACCCCTGAGTGAGATCTCCAGGGACATTTGGCTGCCCTCTGAACAGAAGGGCCCAAAGAATGGGGGCTGTTCAGAGTTTACTGCTCTGGTTCTCAGCACCCCTCCATTCCAGGGTCCGAGACTGCCTGCACTGTTACCCAAACTAAAGCTCCTGAGCTAAGTCTCAGGTGATGTTTGGCTGCTCTCTGAATCAAAGCACCCACGTTAAGTCTTGGGGGACATTCAGAGTTACTTCTCTGGTTCCTGCCACCCCAGGAATCACAGAGACCCTGCCACTGGGCATTTCCAGGGCCATTCTGGATCTGGAAGACAGACCGAATAGATTGGATGGCTTCCAAGCTGAATATTGCTCCTTCTTGGAGAAGGGGCAGAAAAAAACTCTTCCTATTCTTACAGAGGTCTTAAAAGCCTTCCTAGTGGTGAGACTTTACTGTCTGGTAATTTCCCAGTTAGACCAGCCATCAAAAGGCCATTAAGTGATTAGAGATCAATTGTTCTAGCTAACAGGCCTTGGGGCCCTGAGGCAATAACTTCCTCTCTAGCAAAGGCATTTTCCGTTTTACAGTTTTTAAGACATTCCAAAGCATTTTAACACAAACCAGTAATGAGAAATTCAGTATTAAGAAGTGGGAAGATAAAATGTGGGTAAGTTAATTATGAAGGGAGCCCTGGCCCTGCCCACCACCTTCCCACCCCATCCCAGACCAGGTAGCTAGGTGTGGTCGACAGGAAGCCTGGCCTGCAAAGGCGTGGACATGCAGGCAGGCTCCTGCAAGCCCCCAGGTCTGAGTCATTGCCATCATTGCCACCCAGGGGAGAGGGCGGGAGAAGGCAATGGCAGCCAGGCCTGAAGGCAGAGACTCCAGCTGCTAAACGGGCTTGAAACAGCGGCTCTGCAGTGCCCAGAGCTCTCCGGGGGACCCTCTGTTTTGGCAGTGCCCTGCTTTGGGCCCCTGCCCTGTGCCCCTGACCTCCTGCCTGGGGTCAGGTCTCACAAGCCTGGGCACGCAACGCAGACGTAGAGAGTTCCCATGCCCTGGCCTCTTCCCTCCTGGGATTACATTCTGTGGGGGCTCATAGGTGAACCCATTTAAAATGGATAACCAAAAAAAGGCATTAAACAGGCTGTAGGCCATAGTTTCACTCACCAATAACTTCCTGGCTGGCTCGCCAAAATATGTTACTGGATTTTGTCTAGGTTCTTGACTGTGCTGCAAAAAATGAATTTCAAGAACATGTTGGGTTAGTCAGGCCAGTAATTTATTAAGGTAGGGAGGGAAGAGAATTGGGAGAAAATAACATAACAGATGATGGGTCCCAGGTAGAGAGGAAGGGGCTGAAGAGTGGTAAAATTTCCCATTATAGATTATAAATGCCCAGGTTTTACTTGTGTATTGATCCAGGCAGGGACAAAGAAGGCCAGAATAGGGCACAAACAGGAACAAGAACAGGACAAAGGCAAGAGAGAGCAAAAGGCCTTTGCGCCTGCTTTTTAAACCATTAATTATTCGCCCCTTTGCTAATGGCATGGAGGAGTCCCAGCTGTTTGCTGTTTTGATTGGTCACCCCACCCATCAATCACCGGGGAGGGCCCAATGATAAGGCCCCTGGAGACTATCTGGGGCTTCTCCTGACATCTGGAGGAAATCTCGTTCCGAATGGGATTTCTCTGGAGGGTCTTCCAGCAGCCTTCTTGGGGGTATCGATGTCCATGTGGGTTTCTTGCCAGGTTCCAGATCCATCTATTGATTCCCTATCTAGCCTGCTTCGGATGAACACAAAGAGATCCACAGATATAATAAAAATGCTGAAAGCCAAATACAAGGAGAAAATCTTGGCGCAACAAGAAAAATAAAATGACTCACCACTTAGGGGACCCCAATAAAATTAGCAGCTGATGTCTTACCAGAAACAATGGAGGCCAGAAGGCAGTAAGACAAAAAATCCAAAGTGCTGAAAGAAAGAAACTGCCAACCAAGACTCTGATATCCAGGAAAACCACCTTTCAAAGATGAAGGTGAAATAAAGACATTCCCCGATAAACAGATACAGACCCACCTTTCAAGAAATAGTAAAGAACCTCTTCAGTCTGAAAGCAAGTGACCCCAGGCTGTAATTTGAATCTACATAAAAAGACAAAGAGCACTGGAAAAGGTAATTCTATTATTATAAAAGACATATAAGTGTGCACATTTTTCTCTTTTTTACTTAATGATTTAAAAAGCAGTTCTACAAAAGAATATGTATGTAATATATTGTTGGGCCTAAAACATAGAAATTACTGTATTTGACAATAATAGCACAAAGGAGTGGGTGGACGCATGGTGTATTGGGCTAAGGAGATAACTTGGATTCACAAGAACAAATGAAAAGAGCCAGAAATGATAAGAAGGTTAATTAAAGCTATAAAGATATGTTTGCTCTCTTTTCTTCTCTTGGCTTCTTTAAAAGACATAAAATTATATAAAGTATTAATTATAACAGTGTATTGTGGAATTTGTAGATGTAATATGTATAACAATAAATAATAATATCAGAAATGAAAAAGGGAACATTACTGCTGACCTTAAAGGAAGAAAAAGATCATACGTAACAGAATACTCTGAGCAATCATACGCTAATAAATTACTTAGATGAAATTCCTAAAAACATACAAACTACCAAACCTGACCAAAAGAAATAGGCAATCTGAATAAACCCGTAGCAGTGAAGAGACTGAATTAGTAATCAAAAAACTTTCCACAGTGAAAAGCCCAGGCCACGATGGATTCACTACTGACTTCCTCCAAATATTTAAAGGAGAGAGAATAAATTCTTCACAAACTCGTCCAATTAAAATAGAAGAGGACAGAAGACTTCCCAGCTCATTCTATGAGGTCAGATTTACCTGGATGACAAAACCAAAGACATCACAAGAAAAGAAAACTACAGACCAATCTCTCATATGAATATGGACACAAAATTCCTCAAAAAAGGAAAAGAATTCTGCACCATGATCAAGTGCAATTTATCCCAGGAATACAAGGCACCCGGGTCTGGACTGGGTCCTGCAGCTGTGACGACATCCCTGGGAGAAACGGCAATGCCCCCGAGGGGTTGGTGGCCCCCCAGCACCAGGGCCAGCCGCGGGCAGGTGGACGAGCAGCCGCACAGACGAATGCTCAGCTGTCACCGTCTGGAAAGGTGCTGGAGGTTTTGAACAAGGGACCCCACATTTTAGTTTGTGCTGGGCCCTACAATTATGGTGTGGTGGTTTGGAACTGTGTGTACCCCAAAAAACATATTCCCAGCTCTAATGCACTCCCATAGTCCACGGTAAGAAGGACATTGATGGGGCTCCTCCAGCGAAGGTGTGGCCCAGCTGGAGTCCTTTACAAGAGAATGAAATTCAGACGAAGAGAGAAAGCCATGGAGAGAGGGGCCAGAGGCTGAAATCAAGGGAACCCACAAGAGAAGAGAGAGTTTCCATCTCTTCTTCAGCCAGCCAGCTTCTCCTGGGAATTCGTGGAAAACCTCCATTGGAGCTCCCAGCTCGCAGCTTGCCCTGTGGAATTCGGACTTGCCCATCCCCACAGTTGCGTGAGCCAATTCCTATTTTAAAAATCTCGTAATATTTACCAAAATCCTGTCACTTCTGTTTCCCTAGAGAACACTGATTAATATGGGTGGTATTAGTATAGCAATGCTAATTTCCTGATTTTGGTAGTTAATGTGGTTTTGCAAGAAAATGTCCTTGTTTTAGGAAACACACATTTTACAATGTGCATAAATAGTGGTTGTGGGGCATCAGGTTAGTAACCTTCCCTCAAATGGTTTAGGAAAAAAGTAGTTTTTGCACGGCACTTGCAATTTTGAGAAAGTTCCCAAATAAAAATTTGGTTAAATAAACAGGTATATGCTTCATGTTCCCATTTTGTATTTACTTTCATAGAAAAGAGACTGAAAAGAAATATACCAAATGCTAATAGTGATTTTCCTTCACGGCTTTTGTCCCCTTCGCTTCCTTCGTTTATATTGTCTAGATTTTTCAACAAAGAACATGTATTGCTTCTGTGAAGAGAAAGAGAAAATTATTTCTGGAACTGTGGGATGCTCTCGGCGCCCCTCCCAGGCTGCGTCTGCCGAGCCCACCCGCCCTCCCTTCGGTCCCTTTCCCCGGCCTCTGTCCCTGCTTCCCCTTGTCCAGGGCGAGGCCCCTCACTCAACCCCATCAACATCCAGCCCTTCCCCTTTCCAGGTGGCTCACAGATTCCAAAGTACCTCAGGTTTCCCATGTAAAACCTGGATTTTCCTTCCTGGCAAATAGAGTGGGTGGAAAACTGGACCTGTTTCTCCGAGAGGGTCTGAGTCTTAGGGGAGCCAGAGATTCTGCACCACAGAGGGTACTGGAAAAGTCACCGGTGGGAAGCAGCCCTGGGCCCTCACGCTTGAGCCCCCGGGGCCTGGCACCAGCCGACACTCGTCCAGTCGGCCTGGGGGTTGCGTCTACAGGACCACCTCGGCGTTCAGGTTCGCCGGCAAAGCTGAAGGTCACTTTGTCAGACATTGGCTCCCATCCTTAGGGAAATGAGCACACCCCGTTCTGCATGGAAAAGCTCTGGTTCCCACACCAGCAGCCGCAGCGCCGGGACTTGTTGGAAATGCAAGTTCTCGGCCTCATCTCAGATCCACCAAATCATACGGTTTACCAGCCCCAGGTGATCGTGATATACCCTGAAGTCATACACTAGTAAAACTGCAGGCGTGAGGAGTGATCAGATACCAAACTTGGACAGATCAAACACATGGAAACGCTCCGGGCACTGAGTGTGTGCGCCTTGCCCACGGAGCTTGCTGTCATCCCCAGCTGTGGGCTCTCCTTCAGGGTGGATGCTGCTGGCTCTGGAACCATGGTCCAAACCTGCTTGCTCTGAAATGAAACCTATGTGCTACCGTTTTTGTGGTAGCAAGCCTCCTCTGGGCTCACTAGTGCCCTCGACAGAGGTGGGACCCTTGCACAGACGTGGAGTGGCTCACGTTCACTTGTGAAGAGAGGAGCGACCTCCGGAGAGCGCTGTGAGCATGAAGAAACATGCAATTTGTGAGAGCAAACACAGCAGTGACCAGCACCCCCAGTGCCCGGCTCCCCAGTGCCCAGCACCCCCAGTGCCCAGCACCCCCAGTGCCCAGCA
>JAQZBX010086485.1:0-12994 GCA_029593785.1 Cabassous unicinctus | reverse complement strand
GTTTTGTCATGTTAGCTTTTATATTTAGGTTGTTAACCATTTTGAGATAATTTTTGTATATAAAGTGAGATGGGGTCTGATTTCATCCTTTTACATATAGTTACCTAGTTGTCCCAACACCAACTGTTGAAGAGACTATTCTTTCCTTATTGAATGGTCTTAGCACCCTTGCTGAATATTATTTGGCCATAGGCGTTTGGATTTATTTCTGGACTCTAAATTCTATACCATTGTTCTATATGTCTATCATTATACCAGTACCACACTGTTTTGATTATACCTATGTAGTGAGTTGGACTTTTTTTTTTTTTTAATTTTTATGCTCCATAGACACAATGTGTAGTAAGTTTTGAAATAGGAAAAGTGTGAGTCCTCCAACTTTGTTTTTCTTTTACAATTTTGTTTTGGATAGATGTTATTTTTAACAACAGTTTTGAAAAAGATGCAAACATCTCCATATGAGGGGAAAAAAAAGGCTTGGCATGGTTAGTTCTTCCATCCTCATATAGAATCCAAGCCATAGCATTACACTGTAATTCAACAAAAACACTGTTAAATGGGAAGCTCACTATTATCAAAGTATGCTGCTTTCAGGCAGGATATTCAGTGGTATTTCTCCTTCCTTTGACATAAAGTCATTTTTACCTATTTTACAAAATTCACTTCTTAAGCCTATTTTTTTCCTCCTTCTGAGCACCTTTTCTTTGTTCACTTCCAATGAGTCCATCCTAAGGCAAATGAGAAAAGCAGCCAGGCCAACTGACCACAAAAGTAGCTTTGTTGACTGCATAGTCTTTTCAGCCCCCTTTACATGGAGAGTGAACTACATCCTGCATGCCTAAGGGGACAGGGGCCTCTTCACTGAGAATTCAGGTTCTTCCTCTTTCTTGCCATCCCTGACCCTGGCACTTCCCTGTCAGAAGGATCATCAGAACCACTCCCACCATAAGGTATAACTGAATTTTTAAGAAACTATTTTTCAAATTTTGTTTTGGTCCTGGGTATATTTTTATGAGACAAGTTCATTTTTGTCGCCAAAGGACTTCTTTTAGCAACCCTTTTGAAGGAGGAAGGTGCTTTACTAAAGTTGAACAGAACCATGAAAATTAACTCAGAAGGGGTCCTCATCATGACACTGTAGTCCTACTCTTAATTTCTTTAAATTCTTATTTTCATTTCTTCAAACATTTAGAGCCATCCTTTTGTATTCTTTACCCTTTTTACCACAGAATTCTAAGGTTGAGTTCTTTTTACCCTTAATAGACAGATGTACAGAAGATTTTAAGAAATGCAAGGAAACTACCTGAAAAAACACAGACGTTCTATAAGGTGAGAATGTCAGAATTACAATGGAAGAGGGTGTGCCCTGGGAATGTGTTCCAAAAACAAATGATTCAGTGCAGTGAGAGTGTGGGGGAGCAGGTTGAACAAGAGCAAGGATTAAGAAACCTATGACTTGTGCATAAGTTTTTCATCAGTAAAGTCAAAAGAGATAGGTCCCTCCCGGCTCTAAAATCCAAGAATTTGAAGTGTTTTTTAAGTGGCCTGATTCTGTATATGAAAAGGACTTTGTGTTGATGCTTCTGTGAATGACTGTGGGAGGCAGCTGAAAGGACCTGTGGGGTCTTCTTTAACCCTCCTCACTCCAAGACAGGTAACCTGTGTGTGTGACTTCATGGGGTGGTGAATTGCCCAGAACATTCTCACTGCACCGGACAAGCTGCTTCCATGATTGGCTTCTAAAATTACATATTTATTAGTTGCAAATGAGTTGACTCTCCAGAATCATATACAGCTAATGGAACCATTGGTGGAGGAAATAAAGTTACAAGGGATGGGGTGGAGTTGGGGGCATTTAGGTTCACTCCTTTTTCTTCCCTGTCCTTCTGGTATTTGGCTGAAATTAATTTAATTGGCAGTAGCAGGTTATGCTGTGTTGTTGGTGTCCTAGCTGGTGTCTTACCTTGCTAATCTTAAAATATGGTACACATAGCCAGCCTCAGGCTAGCATCTTTTCCGGAGAACATACCTGCTACTTTGTCTGAGTGCTATCTCATTACCTTTGTATCACTGTTGTCTTCAAACCTAATTCTGTAGCAAGCGGGTGAAGTCAAGCAAGAGCAGCTTTAATCAAAGTTCAGCGAGAGTTTCTCAGCCAGCCAGATTCCCCCCACACAAACTGAAGCCCATAATCCATACAGCCCCATAATTACCACTCCTTGGCTACACAGGTCCTCTCTCCTTGCAGTTTTCTACACATGATTAGCTATCTATTCAAGATGACACCCTTGTACTTTGGCCTTCTGCACTTTCCACTTGGTAACAGTTGACAATAGAGATAGTTGTAGGGCCCCATTTCTCTTAGATTGTATTTAATCCTATATGTTACAGCTAGCTGGGGCCTCTGGCAGCTGAGTGCTTCAGCCCCACTGCAGGCAATAAGGAAGGGGTTATCTTCATTTTGTAAATGAGCCACTGAGATCCAGAGAGGCTACGTGACTTGTCCAGATAACATTAAGTGGTTGATCAGGGGGCCCTTTGTATTTCTTTGCTTCTATTCTCCAAACTTTCTTTATGTGGTAGTCTTTCTGGCCAGACTCCCAAGGCTTCCATGGTTTTCTCCAAACATGTCCATTGTCATTCAGTCTGAGGCCCAGTCAGAAAGGCCTCAGAGGGTTAAAAGCCCTCTGAAATTTGGGGCAAGCCTTTTCCATTCCTGAATAAGAGGAACATTTGTGTCCTCCTGTAAAGTTATTAGGAGTAAATAATATAATGTAAGCAAAGTGCCTTAACACTGTGGTTGGCATAAACTTTGATGGTGATGACCTGTGTGTTTTTTCATTCCACTTACTATCTTCCTTATCTAACTTTTGACCACCTCTAGAGGAATCACTTCGGAGTCATGTCATCACTCATAAAAAAATGCTCACTACAGTTTGGGGTCAAGGAGGACTTAGTTCTAAGTACAGCTGAGCACTTAGAAAGTATGTAAATGAGAACCCATTCCTGGAGCATTGGGCTGTTCTTTTTGTTTTGTTTTTTTTCAGGAGCTGAACCGTTTACGAAAGGCTGCCCTGGCCTTTGGTTTCTTGGACCTGCTCAAAGGGGTGGCTGACATGCTGGAAAGGGAGTGCACACTGCTGCCTGACACAGCCCACCCCGATGCTGCCTTCCAGCTGACCCACGCAGCCCAGCAGCTCAAGCTGGCCAGCACAGGCACCTCCGAGTATGCTGCTTACGACCACAACATCACACCTCTGCAGACAGACTTCTCTGGAAGCAGTACTGAAAGAATGTGAATATGACTTCTGGAGCCTTCTTTCATTTTCATTTCCAGAGTGAAAGGGATTTAGAGTAAACAAAAAATGAAAAAAACTTTCTCAGTCTGCTCACCTCTGCAGTAGCTACCCCAAGACCTCCCTGAAGCTGCTCAGAAGCACCACTTGCTGGTTTGAATGACTCCACCACAGTCTGAGAAGGGTTCTGAAGAGTGGTGGCTGGTTGGGCTTTAACTTTTGCTTTCTGGGGCTCAGAATCTTTAGGCCCCAAGAGACAACTCTTGCTCTCGTGATGGGCACATCTCCTGAGAAGCTTGAATGAATGGCAAGCACAGAGCTCCTCCTCAGGAAACCTGCCCAGCAACGGTAGTCTGGCTTCCTGAAAGGCATTTTCTCATATTGCAACTATAAGGACATTTTCAAGTTTCTACCTTGGAATGAGCACTCCAGACCATCTGGGGCTGGCTAAAAACAAGACCAACACCACTAAGTTTCAGAACTTTCCTTAGAACTTGGGCAAAATGTGCAGTGGTAATCCTTAGGTACTTTTGGTATACGTTGAGATACAGACTTGAAAAACAGCAACCACATATGAATAAAATGATTCATGTTTGAGTTTGTTTTTTAATAAAAATAAAATATTTGATTTTCTATAAAATGGTTTCATTGTGAAACCAATGGGCCTCTGCCTTTTGGTCTGTCCTATCACCTAGATGTAATTTCAGGTTCCCCTATGGCACAGATTTATAAAATCATGAGGTTGCCTTGGGTTTTGTATTGACTTCCTTGCCTCTAACACTGATTAGGCCTCATTGTCCAAGCCAGGTGCAGTCCAGCTAACTTCTGACAGATCTCTGAATTCAAAGTCAGTTATGGTTCCAAGTGATCAACTAGCTTCATGACCTTGGATAAGTGATGGAACTTCTCCAGGCTTTAATTACATCACCAATGCTTTTCAAATAGCTCTATGGACTTCCTAAGGTACAACCCCCTCAGGCCTCTTAAATCCATTATACCCACCTCAACCAGAAAAAAATCCCTTTGGTTTCACATGCTGAACTTCTACATAACATTTTGTCTGTACAAAGGGCTTTATTACGAACAGTTTGGAAGCCATTAGACTAAATGATCTTTAAACACAAATCATTAGGATTTTAATTGTAAATGTTTTAATAGAAATACACCATCTTTTTTGTTTCTCAGACAGGAATAAAAGGGTTTGTAACAATCACTAAGAATACAGTATTCTGCCACAAGGATGCAGCATAATCTACTGCAAGCTGATATGCCCAATTACACATAGGAACTGAGTTGAAAGAACATCAGAAGTCAGTACAAACAAGTGTTGACAGATTTACAGGCATGCAAAATATCCTTCAGTGCAATGAATTTTTAAAAAATCAGACAGCCTATGGTAATTAGATGTTTCAGGTCTAAGTTTCCATCCTGGGCTCAAAGAAACAGCATAACTCCATCTCCTTTCCCCCAAGAACAATGGGAATAGCATAGCTGAAAGGGCGATTGTGCCTTAAATCCTTTACACAAGCATCACTTCTAAACACTTATTTTACTTGGTTTACTTGGAATGTATTGGAAGAAACTCCTGTTTTTAAAATGGCCAACCTTCACGATGTCTAGCTGTTTTTCAGTTCCCCTGTTGGTGTGTTTCTGCCAGGAATCCTTTTTTAAAGGATCAGCTGGTGGTTCTACAGCCAGTGTTCCCTCTCAGTTTCCACTGTACTACTGCAGACAGGTGAAAAAGCCAATCTAACAATAGCAGAATAACAATAGCAGAATAAAAACAGGCATTTTCAAAAGCAGTCCCACCACTCACTCTGACAAGCACACAAGTATATGGAAACAGTGAGTGCAGGGGAAAAAGGACTGACTTTTTCATGTTCATGCACAGCTTAAGACAGTCTTGAAGGTGTTTTTATTAGTCTGAACTATTTAAATGCCTCCAGTTTGCCAATGCCATGGCCAGCAGCTGTCTTACTGCCAGTTTGACCCATATGTTTGTTCCCTTGGGTCCCTGTAGCCATTTGAATTTGGAACCCTTCATAATACCATCGTTTTCTATATATGTTTTATCTTTCTTTAGTGTTGAAAATAGTTCTGATTTAGTTAGGAATGAAGTGATCACGGTGTTCCAAGGTTCTGGTTGGTTTCTCTCAAGTCATTCTGTGCCTCTCCAATGCCCACATTGGTAAGCACCACATCATTCAGAGGCCCAAAAGATGTCAGATCTGATAGATGTTCTTTAGCCACCACCTTGACCAAGAAATACTTTATTAATGACTAAGCATAACCTAATTATTGAAAGATCAATGCCACCCCATTTAACAACTCCTTAGGTACAGAATATATTAGGTCCTACCTCTTTTTTTTTTTTTTTTTTTTTTTTAGCTTTTATTAAACAATAATCTTGCTTTTCTTCACAAGCAAAAGCTGAAAAGAACAAATCCCAACTGTGAGAATGGCCATTACCTTGTAGGGATAGGGCACTGAAGAAATATCCCTGGCCTGTATGAAATTGACTGACTGGACATGGAGTGAGATAGGGGCAGGGTTGAGCCTTTTCTCACTAACTGAATACACAAAAATGAACCTGTCATCAGATATCAGGAATCCATGTCATGCAACTACTACATTAAGATAATACAGTAAATTCAGGAATATTACTGGGGGAAAGAGAGAGCTCCTCACTGAGAATTTAATTGTTTAAAAAAACAAAACTTTTACATCAGTACAAGACAATAAAACTGTAAGAATCAAGAGTAAGCTCAAACTAACAAGAAGCCACAGAAATCTCTCTTTAGTGGATCTTTTTCTTTTTTTGTCCAAAACGCCGCCTGCGCTGTTTATAAAGGTGACGGAAATTTATGTATAACCCTGAAAAAGAAAACAGGCCAATTAGAAGTGAGAACCTTTGTCTCTGACTTTATAAACAGAAGCTCTCGGGGCAGGAAGTCTCCAGTTGTCTGTTTTTCATATCCCACAGTGCCACGCTTACTGTAACTGGTCAGGAAGTACAATTTAGAACAAATTATAATCAATGAGCTAGAGACAACTCATTTTTTCCCCCTAGTGGGTTTACAATTTACTTTTTTTCCCACATTCTATTATGAAAATTTCAATCATAAAATAGGTTAAATCACCTAGATTTTCAACTTAACTTTTTACTATCATTTATGACATATCTATTCATCCCTCTATTCGTCTCATTTTTTATGTATTTCAATGTAAGTTGCAAGCAACAGTATAAGTACTTCACCTCTAAACAGTTCATTAATTAGAATGAAATATTTGTTCTTTTTCAAGGTAAAATTTACATATAACGAAATGCATAAATCTGAAGTGTAGAGACAACCCAATTTTGTATTCAAAGCTCCTCAATACCATGCATTAAGCAACAGGCTGAAAGGTATGAATAGGAAGCACAATTCAGTGATTAGAAAACAGGATTTGGGATTTAGAAAAAATGAATTTCAATCCCCCATGACCAATGACTAGTTCTGTGGTTTAGCCTCTCCTCAGTGTCTTCATTTGTACAATAGAGTTAAAAACACTTATTTTTATAAATTTACTGTGAAAGAATGCATGTTTAAAAACACTTAAATCTATATACAAATGTTATACTGCTTCTGAGTTGTAAATGTGGATTTAGGATTTATTTCATTCTGAAGAATAAAAAAAGAACAGCTACATATTCTTTAAAGGAAAACTAAATATGAATATGAAGCCCTGCAAATCAGTGTGTGTAACAACATGAACAACACAACAGAAAAGATACTAGGATTAGTGCACACTAAAATATTTCTATCCCTCCAACTTTTTTAGTAAAATATTTTTAAATGTCTCTCTAATACATATTTCTCTTTAACACTTTCATTATGCTCATCCTATGGAGACTATATGTAGTAATACTAAATTTATCCAGGAGCAAAGGTAAAAACACTCTTAATGAGTACATTTTTCAAACTGAAGTGTACTCCCTTCAAAAGACAAAGCAATTTAACATTTTTGGTTAGAAATCTTTATGAAATGGAATATGCCCTTTGCTAAAATAGAAAATAAGAAGATACAGGAAAAAATGTATCCTTTGGTAAAAGATACCCATAATATATATTTTTCAACTGTGCTTCTGCCATATACTGATACCCCGAGGGTTCCCAAAAGGGTGTGGGTCTCTGCTCCCCCAATACTAAATGACCAGGACCACTGGCCTTTCTGGCTTCTTGGGTTTACTTTTTGTGGTCCTCCTCTCAGTGTCTGGGGCAGCCAGCCTCCATGATAGCCCTCAATGATTCTTGTGTGGTCCCCTCCACTGTATGAGGGTTAGTATGAGTGACCAACAGAATACTGCAAAAATGATGCTATGTTGAAGCAGATGTGGCTCAACATCTGCCTCCACATGGGAGGTCCCAGGTTTGGTTCCTGGTGCCTCCTGAAAAAAACAGAAACAAACAACAAGCAAAACAAATGGAAAAAACCAACTCAGGGAAGCTGATGTGGCTCAGTGGTTGAGCGCTGGCTTCCTACATACGAGGTCCTGGGTTCAATTCCCAGCCCCCGGTACCTCAAAAAAAAAAAAGAAGAAAGCACTGTGGCTTCTGGATCTTTCTCTCTGTGTGTCTCTGAACACTTACCCTGAGGGAAGCCGTTTCTTAAAGAACCAGACAGAGAGACTCCACGGCAAGAAACCGAAGCTTCCCGTCAACAGCCACGAGTGAGCAAGAAGCAGATCCTCCAACCCAAGTTAATTCTGCAGAAACTGCAGGCCCCGCTGACAGCTTGACTGCAACCTCATCAGAGCCCTGAGCCAGAACCACCCAGCTAGGCTGCTTTCTGACGTGTGAGATAAGTTTTTGTTGTTTTAAGTTGCTAAATGTTGGGAGAATTTGTTATACAGCAATAGATAACTAATATACCATTTACTGCACATCCTTTTATTGAAACTCTGAATCATTTAAATCTGCCAACTAAGAAGCAATAGAAAAATTATATTACAGAGCCAATACTTACCTAAAAATAACATTATAAGATAAATCTGAAGAAAAAAGGAAAATCTAACTTTGATTTTCATTGGATATGGCAATGTGAAACTGAATCTTCCTGTTTCATTGAATATTGGAATGGACTGGATCACTGATACAGCTAAAAGCAGAAACAATTTGTTAGAAGCAAATGAAATACAGTCACATCCAGTGTCAGACCCTCCAACCCCCAGTTGTTGGGGACTAAATCATGTCCCCAACAAAAGACATGTTCAAGCCTTAATCTGCATTCCTGGGGGTGTGAACTCATTTGCAAGTAGAACTTCTGAAAGATGTTATTATTAGTTAGGGTGTGGACTCACTGGTAAATAGGATCTCTGAAGATCCTACTTACGTGTGGCCAAACTGAATCAGGGTAGGCCTTAATCCGTATGACTGGAGGCCTTATAAAGAAAAGGAAATTCAGGCACAGTCAGAAAAGCCACAGGAAGCAGCCGGAAGTCAGCAGAAACCAGAAGAGCAGACACAAGAAGAGAGATCGCCATGTGATGGGAGGCAGAAAGGTAAGCTAAGGAACCCCATGGACTGCACAAGCCAGCACCAAAACACCACAGACTTTGGGGAGAAAGCATGGCCTTACCAATGCCTTGAATTTGGTCTTTTAGCCTCCGACACTGTGAGCCAGGAAATCATGTTGCTAAGTCTATCTATTGTGTGGTACTTTTCACAGCAAGCCTGGCAAACTAAGACATCAGTGCTCAAATTTCAGTTCTTGGTGTGTTGAAAATGCTGCTTCTTCCCTTTTTACAGAGTTTATGCTGCTGCTTTTTTCACCTTAGTTTTATTAAGAAATAAGCCTCTAACCTATCAACAAAGAAATGTATGAGGGCCAGTCATTTGATTGAATTGGGCTTTAGTTTACTATTCTATAAAACAGAGAAAATAATCCCGACCTGACTCACTGCCTAGGTGTTTGTGAGAATAAAATAAAGTCATCAATGTGAACCTGCTTTGGAAAATTTTTAATTCCATATACATGGGAATCAGGCAGTACATGACAACCCATCTTCCAAACCTTACAAAACAGCTACTTCCCTGGAGCAGTCGGGTACCAGTAGTAGTATGGAAAGAAGCCACTAGTAAGAGAGCCCTGAAAAGTCCAACACCCCACTGATCAGACTAAGGCTGGCAGAGGGAGGAAGAAAGGACTGGCCCATCAGCCTCTGGGAGCTAAGGTATAAAATCCCAAGTTCCTGAAAGTACCTTCTGCCAAACATCCCAGAGGATATATGGGAATCCACACTGTGTAGCGAAGCCATGTGAGCACTTTCCAATCCATATCAATGCAGGAAAGCATGTAAAAGGGATACCTATTGAAAATATGGAATTCAAATGTTAAAAATCACTTCAGATTCTGAATGCAACCCTAGAAAATCATTCAAGTAAAAGAATCATTTCTCAATTAGCCACACATGGCTTCTTCAGAAGACCTATAATCCTGGGCTATCTAGTCCCATCACATTCCTCCCCAAATCTTCAAAGGATGTAAACTCTTTTTTTTTTTAATTGACTTTTTCTTTTTGGTGTAGAGTTCTGAGTCCCCCCTCCTCCCGCTTGCTGTCTGTGTCCATTTGCTGCATGATCTTCTGTGTCTGTTTCTTGCCTTCTCGTTTTTCTCCTCCAGGCTTCACCGGGATTCGAACCCAGAGTCCTCTGATGTGAGTAAGAGGCACCCTGTCACTTGCGCCACCTCAGTTCCTGGTTTCTGGCGCATCTCGCCTTGGCTCTCCTGTGTGTCTCTTATTTTGTTGCGTCATCATCTTGCTGCGTGGCTCGGCTCGTGGGCCTGTGGCTCGCTGTGCACAGGCCCAGTCAGCCTGCCTGCCTTTTTTTTTTTCTCATTTTACCAGGAGGTCCTGGGGATCAAACCTGGGTCCTTCCATATGGTAGATGGATGCCCAACCACTTGAACCACATCCGCTTCCCAAAGGATGTAAACTCTCTTTAATGTCAGCCTAAGCTTAGGTCTCAAAGGAACCCTCTTTAGAATAGTTCAGTATTTGAACTGGATGCTCAGAAACTTTTTAGCTTTATTCCTAGTTTTGATGTCAGATACTTTATCTCAGGATAAATAATTATCAAAACTAAAGGATACAAAAGATTTCTAATCTAAAATCAGACATACTCTATTAAAAAATACATAAAATAAGAAATTTGTTTCTTCCCAAACAGTAAAAGTTAACATTAAGGACCTATAATCTGTTTCACTTTTGTATTAAGGTAGACTAGAGGGTCTACAGGGTGCCATGGCATACAAGCCACTGTTAAAACAATCTAATGCTGCTGCTGTCTGGTCTACCTCTCAACTGTTAATTTTGCCAAAATACAACCAAATCTAGAATAGAGGGGTCAATCTGAAGAATCTTTGCTCCACTTGACTGAAAAGGTTAGAAATAAATGTAAGTATGGTATGGTAAAAAAGAATATATCTACTTTGGATCTATTTTTAGTAGATAAAAGATATTTTATCTATTATACTTTAATAGATATTTCTATAGACAATTGAGAAAGGAAGAATCAGATAAAAGGCCGATTCAAGTTTCAGTAATTTTGCAGTGAAAATATAATCACCATTTCTATTATCTCTTCTACAAGGCCAGTCTTGACTAGTTCCATTTAATCTTGACTGCTCCTTCAATCCCATGTTTCTTTAGCCCTTTCAAGAACTTTTACATGTGGATAGATCCTCTCTAACAAGACAGCAAGAATCCTGAAGGGTAAGATGGGTCTTTCGTTTCTCTGGTTCTCTCCCTCTGCTCCCTAATGCCCAGGCTGGCCCTATGATACAAGATGTTTTTTTTAAAATCTGCCTCGACTTTACAGACTCATAGGTACAGATAGACTTTCCACACATGTAATCTTAATCCCAAACCAAATGGTGAAAGAACTCCCTCCAAAAGAGAGCTGCTCTAGAGAGGGAGTGTCATACAACACTGTCCTGACATTTCTACTCACCTGAAAATTTCAATTGTGCTCCACAGATAAAACACAAAGAAAACCACAGCACTGTTTTGCATTTCTTCCATGGTACCAAAGATGATAAACAAAATGAAATTTCTTCCAAGAAGCTATTGAAAGGACCCAAAAGGAGAAAATGTTTAAATATATATACATTTACAAAAACCATATAAATATGCTGCCTGAAACTTAATCCCACTAAATTCAAGGTAAATGGAAGATTGAGCTCAACTAGTTTACTCCTCTGCTCCAGATTTAGAACAAGTTAAAAGTGGTACAGAATGGAGAGTAAATGTTTAATTGGAACAGTTTCTGTTTGGGATGATGGAAAAGTCTTAGTAATGGATGGTGGTGATGGTATCACAACATTGGGAATGTAATCAACACCACTGAATTGTATACTTGAAAGTGGCTAAAATGAGAAATTTTAGGATGTATATGTTACCAGAATAAAAATCTTTAACAACCATAGAACTGTACAACACAGTGAACCCTAATGTAAACTATGGATTATAGTTTTTGGTTTTTTTTAACTTTATTATGTACATTTAATAATAGAATATATAAACAATTAAAAACTAAAAAGTAAACACAGATGAACACATACATTTCTCAACTAAATGTACTGGATACATACAAATTTTTTTTTAATCGAACAATATGTTACACAATATATTTGGGTCCTAGTAATGCAATCATACAGTAATTGTCCTTTTGTTTCTGGCTTACTTCACTCAACATAATGTCCTCCAGGTTCATCCATGTTGTCATATGCTTTACGACTTCATTCCTTCTCATAGCTGCATAATATTCCATAGTGTGAATAGACCACAGTTTGTTTATCCATTCAGCTGCTGATGGACACCAGGGTTGTTTCCAACTTTTGGCAATGGTGAATAATGTTGCTATGAACATTGATGTGCAGATGTCTGTTTGTGTCACTGCTCTCAGTTCTTCTGGGTATATACCCAGTAGTGGTACTGCCGGGTCATGTGGCAAGTCTATATTCAATTTCTTTAGCAACTGCCAAACAGTCCTCCACAGTGGCTGTACCATTCTGCATTCTAAACAACAGCGAATAAGTGTTCCTATCTCTCCACATCCTCTCCAACACTTGTAGTTCTCTTTTTAATAGTGGCCATTCTGATAGGTGTGAAATAATATGTCATTGTAGTTTTAATTTGCATTTCCCTAATCATGAGTGATGTTGAGCATTTCTTCATGTGTTTTTTTGCCATTTGTATTTCTTCTTTGGAGAAATGTCTATTCAAGTCTTTTGCCCATTTTTTAATTGGGTCATTTGTCTTCTCACTGTTGAGTTGTAACATCTCTTTATACATCCTGGATATTAAACCCTTATCAGATATGTGATTTCCAAATATTTTCTCCCATTGAGTCGGCTGCCTTTTCACCCTTTTGACAAAGTCCTGTGAGGTGCAAAAGTGTTTAATTTTGAGGAGGTCCCATTCATCTCTTTTTCCTTTTGTTGCTTTGGGTGTAAAGTCCAAGAAACCACCACCTACTACAAGGTCTTGAAGATGTTTCCCTACATTTTCTTCTAGTAGTTTTATGGTCCTGGCTTTTATATTTAGATCTTTGATCCATTTTGAGTTGATTTTTGTATAGGGGGTGAGATAGGGGTCCTCTTTCATTCTTTTGCTTATAGATACCCAGTTCTCCCAACACCATTTGTTGAAGAGA
>JAQZBX010086484.1:0-12991 GCA_029593785.1 Cabassous unicinctus | reverse complement strand
TTTATAATAAAATTTTGATATTAGCATTTACTGAACATCTACTTCTTTCACAAATTTTATTATTTTACTTATGAGTTGAAATATTTAGTAATAAGAAAAGTGATTATAGCATAAGTAACTACTTTAGGTAGAGGGGACTATCAATATTGATATGAGAAAATCAATTCTCACCAAATTATATGAATTTATTGGATTAAAATAAAAATATAGCACTAGTCTATAATATTACTATATCATAATGGTATTTGTCTTACTGATGCTAATTTTTCTCAAATTTAAATCATTTACTTTAAAACTTTGATAATGTAGAAGATATTTTTTACAAAGTTTTTATAAAGACATACAAACCTAGAAATATTTTCCCAAGGTTGTTTATATTTAAATTTCTTTTTTTTCTGGTTTTCTATTTCCTCCCATAAGGGACATTTTAATTACTTAAAGGGAGTCATTACATTGCAAAATTGAACAGGGTAGTCTCAATACAACATAAATAAAAAGAAAGCCACATCTATACATTTAAATTTTTGCCATACCGCATAGTTAAAATTTTGAAAGCCAAAATTAAAGAGAAAATCTTAAAAGCAGTCAGAGGAAAACTTACATTATATCAGAGGCACAATGATAAAAATGGCATTTGACTTCCCACCTGAATCTATGAATCTACTGAAGTGCACACACACACACAAAGTTAAAGCTAGTACTAAAAATAAAAGTGTAATAAGATATTTTCTGATAAAAATCACTGAGTTATTTCATTACCAGTTAATCAAAATTCAAGAACTAAAAGTCTTGATTGAAGAAAGAAGTTCAAAAATATTTGGGAGCTAAATACCACACTCTTAAACCATCAAAGAGTGAAAGTAAAATCAACTTGCTTTTATATATATTTTTATCTTCTTTCACCTTTTGTATTTATTTGTGTTGTATAGCATTAAATGTCATTTTTATTTGTTATTCTAGAAATTACAAAATGCATCATCAACTTAATACAGTCTATTTGTCTTAATTTGCCGGCACTGCTGTGACAAATACAATGAACAGATTGACCTAAACAACAGGAATTTATTGTCTTAGTCTTTTGGAGGATAGTGGTCCAAAATCAAGGTCTCAAGATGCCATTCTTTCTATAGGAGTCTGTAGCATTCTGGGGCTGGGTTGCTAAACTCCTTCAGTTTCCTTGGCTTGCATCCCTGCCTCCATAACATTGCAATATGTCTCATTCTCTGGATTCTTCTGACTTTGGGGTGCTTCATATTTCCACTGACCTCTGACTCCTGTCCTTTGTTTAAAAGGATGCCAGTCATATGGATTAAGTCCCAAACTGATTCAATTTGGCCTCACCTAAAGTGGATTTTTTAAAGATCCTATCCACTAATGAGTCCACACCTTAAATAATAACATCTTTCAAGGTCCTATTTACAAATGGGCTCACCACTCACAGTAACACAGATTAATATTCAAGCAAGATATTTTGGGGGTACAAGTTTCAATCTCCAACACAATTCTAAACTAATACTTTCATGATTGACCTATCATTTCAAAACTTTACTACAATATAACTTTATTTTCACTCTTTCTTACTAGTTTTTATTATAGCTTATATTTTACTTCTACATGTCTTATAAACTCCACAAGGAATTATGTTTGCTTACATAGTAGTTTCATATTAACATTTCTGTTGCTCTTTATTGCGTACTACATTTCTGAGCTTTTTCATGTGTGGCAGTTTGACATTATTTATGAATCCCCCAAAGACAGAGTATGTTTGCAAACTGGTCTGTTCCTTTGATAAAAAATCAATTTATGGCTTCTGATTGGACTATGTCAGTAAGGTGTAGCTTGGGTTGAGTCTCCACCCCCTTTAGGCTGATATAATTGGACACTCACTCAAGAAGACACCCAGGAAAAGAGAACTCCATTAACATGGCAGAGGAGAGACTTTGATCCTGAGCCCCTGGGAAGAAAGATGAGCCATTTGCCTGATAGTTTGCAGCTGATCATGGAAACAAGCCCTATGCCAGCCTGTAGCTGAGAGAAAGGCTGAAACCTTACAGAGGTCACCTGCCAACCTGCTTCAACCAGTGACAACCGACTTTGGTGAGAAACTAACCTTGAGTTAGACTCTTTAGAGCCTTGAAACTAAATTTTTACCCAGATAAATACCCTTTATAAAAGCCAAAAGATTTCTGGTACTTTTCATCAGCACCCCTTCAGCTGACTAATACAATATGAGAACCTGCAATACTGATAATATATGCTTCATATTGTTTTTGTTTGCTAAAAGCTGCCAAAAGCAATATACTAGAAATGTGTTGGCTTTTACAATGGGGATTTATTAGCTTAATAGCTTACAGTTCTGAGGCCATTAAATGTCCAAATTGAGACATCAAGTGCTGTTCTTTCCCCTAAGACTGCCTGCTGGAGATCCTGGATTCCTCTGTCAAATGGAAAGGCACATGGTGGAGTCTCCCTTCTCCTCAGTGTCTTGTTGCTTTCAGCTTCCTTGTTTCATGGGCTTCCTCTCCAAGACTCCATGTATCTCTCTGTGACTGTGTCTTTTCTCCCTCAGCTTTGCTGGCTTTTCTCTCCATATCCATCCCATTTATACAAGACTCAAGTAAGAGGATTAAGACCCACCCTGGGCCATGTCCTTCTGAAGTAATCTAATCAAAGGCCCTAAACTGAAGTAATCTAGTCAAAAGATCCCACTTACAATAGGATCACACCCACATGAATATATGAGATCTAAGGACAAGATTTTCTAGGGTCCATCCTGTATCAAACTAGCCATCATAATTTACTTTGGGTCTCTGATGTTTGGTGTGTTTAAGTTGCTTATTATTGCTATATATTACTGATGAATTGAATGTTTTATAAATATATACTATCCTTTTATTTTTATTTTTAATTTATTTCAAGACTCTTTTGTCTAATATTAGTATAGCCACCCTATCTTTCTTTTGGCTAATATGTGCATGGAAGATGTTCTTCCCTCTTTTTGCTTTCAACCTATTAGAGTTTTTGGATCTAGAATGATTCTTTTGTAGACAGCATATAGTTTTATGATGTTTGTATTCCATTCATCCTATATCTGTTTTTTAATTGGTGAATTTAATCCATTAATATTTAAGTTGTTAATATAAGGAAGCACTTCTACCATTTTTATATTATTTTCTGTCATATCTTTTCTCTTTCTGAGTTCCTTCAGTACTGATTTATATTGTGTTTGATTTCATTTTCTAATATAACATTGATTTCTTCCTCCTTTCTGTTTCCGTGTATTTTTTAGTGGTTACTCTTGTAATTACAACTTATATCCCAACCTTATACATTACTAAATTGATTTCAAAATCAACTTTGTTTCAAAAACATACAAATTTCTGTCCCTCTAAAGCTCCAACTCCCTTTATGCTGTTATTTTCACAATTAGATTGTTATACATGGTGCACTCATTAGCATAGAGTTTGTTTTATGCATCTGTCATTTATATCATATTGAAAACAGAGGAGATACAAAAATAGCAATACTGACTTTTATATTTGCTTATATTTACCTTTACCAGTGTTGTCTGTTTCTTCATATAGCTTGAGCTACTCTCTTGTGTTCTTTAATTTTGGCCTGAAAGATTCCATTCAGCATTTCTTGTTGGGAAAGTCCACTACCAACAAAGTTCCTCACCTTTTGTTTATCTGGGAATGCCTTAATTTCTCCCTCATTTTTGAAGGACAGTTTTGCTATGTAGAGAATTCTTGGTTGCCATCTTCTTTCTATTTTCTTTCAGCACTTTATATATGTTCTTCCACTCCTTTTCTGAACTCCATGTTTTCAGATGAGCTATTGGATGGTCATCTTATTCAGAATCTATTGTATATGATGAGTTCTGTCTCACTGCTTTCAAGATTCTGTCTTTCCTTTGAGGAGAAAGTGGCTATGTGGTGCACTGTAAGAACACAGCACAGGCACTACAGGGACTTTCAGCAAGTGAGTGGTGTGTTATTTATACTGCATAAAGGGTCCAAAAAACAGTGGAAAATATCTCACCCAGGGTAGCCAACTGCTTATTACCTCTGCATGCTTCTCTTCATGTCAGATATGAGGGACACCTCCATTGCCTGAGTGTTGAGGTTTTATACACTCCATGGCAGGGAAGGTCTGCAAATAAGCAGGGTTTGTGCAATGGCAAACAGCTGGGTCTGGTTAAGATTGTATGTCACCCCTGACTGCCTGCAGCCTCTTGCAAAATGAAACATACTGAACACCAGCATGCAAGCAAGCACAAATGAAAACATACCAAATACACACACACACACACACACACACACACACACAACAAGAATGGAAACATAACAAACACCTGCACACAAACAACTACAAGGCAAAAAGGAGGGGAATAGGTAAGGCAAAGAATGTACTATATCAATGCTAAAGGCAAAAAAAAAAATTAGAATATGGAGTTTAGTTTTATGAGATATTAATATGATTAAATGTTTTCTTCATCATTTCCTTCATTCACAAGGAGACCTTGCTCATGTCATTTAAAAAATATTCTTATAGGTATAAATGTGTCTTTTATCAAATTTAGGATGTTTTCGGCTATAGTCTTCAAATATTCTTTCTGCCTATTTCTTTCTTCTCTCCCATAATTCACATGTTGGTACACTAGATGATTTACCTGTAGCATATATGGCTTTACATTTTTCCCACAATGCTTCCAGTTCCCCTTTTAGTCAGCATTTCATTTTTTAATAGTTACACAGCAAGCTTTGAGAAAAAAAAAGTTTGTTATCTCATGACTAAGTAATACTTGTATGCTTAGACTTTTTCTCCCATATACTCTAAGAATAACCTGATGTGAACTGTTTGACCACCTTTGTATCAATAGGTTCCTTACATAATTACTGTAAAGATGTAACTTCAGCCCTAATGACAAACATTATAAATGCTCATTTTACATAGTTACTGTGAAAGTGAAGCTTCTGCCCTGCTGAGAAATGCTGTGAATGTCCTGTCCTTGATTATCTGTCCTGAGCACTGCACTTTTTAATCATGCTTCCCTCTCACATGACCTCCCCATCCAAACACAAGACATGTAGTATAAAATACCCCTCTTGCTTTGTGGCAAGTGCAGCTTGAGCCTTGGAAATGTCATTCTCTCTGCCTGCCATCACAGATGAGGATTTAGGCCATGACCAGGCTCAGACCCTCCAAGAGAGAGGGTTCCCCTCCAGACAATTGAAGGTGAGGCCCCACATCAGGCCCTATTAAACACTATTTGCTTGCCAAGCTGGACTTGTCCAAATTTTTGTTTGGTCTGATGTAACCCTTTCAGTTTGGTGGGAAGCTGTCATTTTATAATGCTCCCTGCTATGCTTAAAACAGTACCACAGACCCATTAGTCTTTCTTTATTACTTTTTTTTTCTTTCTGTTTTTCCAGTTGAATAATTTCAAATGACCTGTCTTCAAATTCACTGATTATTTTCCTGCCTCCTCCAAACTGTTATTGAAATATGAGTGAACTTTTAATTTTAATTAGTCCTTTCCAGCTACAGAATTTCTATTTGGTTATTTTGTATCTTTTTGTTTTGTTTTAATGATATTGATATTATCTATATTGTTACACATTATAGTTCTGGTTCATGTTTTTTTTTTTCATAATATCTTTCATCTCAGAGCATATTTAAGGCAGTTGATTTAAAATCTTTGCCTAGTCCTGGGTGTGGGCTTTCTCAAGGAGAGTTTCTTTCAATTTCTTTTTTCCTTTTGAATAGAATGTACCTTTCTGTTCCTTTGTTTGCCTTGGACTTTTTCCCGCAAATTTTACATTTTCAATATAATGTGATAACAATGGTAATCAGATTTTCCTCACTCCCAGAATTTACTGTTGTTGTTTGTTTTGGGGATGAAGTTTTCCATTTGTTTCAAGACTTTAATATACAATTTTTGTAGAGCTAATTTATCTTGCCACAGGTGATCTTTTAAGCCTCCATTTCATTTTCTCAGTGTTCATCCAGTGATATGACAGATATTTACTATCTTCTGAAGTGTGCTCATACAAGTCTCCATTCCATTTTCTCTGCATGCAGCCAGTTATTGGACAAAATCCCTGGAGCTAAAAACAAAACAAAAAACACTTTCTTAGTCTTTGCAAATTGGCTGTGAAATAGGGCACTCCAGCAATTAGCCTGGCCACCTACAAGTCTGACTTAGCCTTCCCCTCCTGCTTGGACAGTAACCAAAGATTGGTTGGAGGTGAAAACCTAAGGCTTTATCAAGTCTTTTCTGAGCATAGGAGTTTTACTTTGGTTCCCCCAATATATGTGATATCCCTATGCAGCCCTGCATCCCACAATGATAGTCCTTGTCTGCATACTTATTTCTAGGCTTTTGTGACCATATGCTGATTAACTTGTGTTTTCATTTCCTCATTGCTAAAGCAAATACCATGTAATGGGTTGACTTAAACAATGGAAATTTATTGGCTCACAGTTTTTATTCTATGAGAAATTCAAAATCAAGGCATCATTCAGGTCATACTTTCTCCTATTGAGATGGGGTCCAGACTCTGCAAAAATGCCAAGACACAATCCCCACTGTCTCTGAACATTGGGGTGGTGCCCAGGCTCTTTGTAAATGCTGGAGCACAGTCTCCACTATCTCCAAGCATTGAGGTAGAAGCTTTACCCCCTAACAATGGGTCATAAGGCTTGCCCCTTCCAAGTGTTGGGGCATTTGTTCTAACCTCTCCAAATGCAGATGTGAACCTGCCCTTTCCACATACATGTTGACCTCCTCTTTTGGTTCAAGGAGATATCTGATCCAGACCTGGGCTTCCATGGTTCTGTCCTTGAGCAGTATGCTTAAATATAAAGTTATTTTGCATCATGTTAAGTAGTTAGTAACATAAGAAGACATAACAATGCTAAATTTATATACAGCCAGTGACATAGCTTCAAAATACATAATGCATAAAATGTCATAACAAAAAGATGTATGAAATAATAAATTAATAAGTAAAATAAATCCTTCAGGTTGAAAAATAAATCCATCAAACCATTGCAGAAAAAGCAAAAATTCATTTGCTTTTACGCTTTGATGGATAGAAGCACACAAGCAATAATCTAGTTATCCCAGGAGAATTTTACTATGCAGGCTATATTCTCTTCCTAGATGCTAGTCTATATGAGAGTCTCTAGTATTCTGTGTGTGATTTTGCTGTGACCTAAAACTTCTTTGAAAATTAAATGAAAATTTGGGGGACACTGGGGAGTGAGAGGTACAGACTGGACACCCAAAAATGCAGTGATAAAATTCTGGGATAAAAGAAAAAATGTTTTTTAAAAATATTTAATTTCTTTGTTTCTCCCCACTTTTTGAATATCCCAATCCTTTAATTTTATTTTATTTTTAGTGTTTTTCTTTTTAACTTTCCATGTATTTTATCTCTAATTTTTAAACTTATCATTATTATTTCATTTTCCTATTTATTGTATTTGGCTATTATATGGGCTTCATCTTCATGGAAGGTTTGGATCACAGAAGGTTACAATGAGGGCAGGAGAGGATCATTAGTGAGGGGTGTCTGGGATGGGGGTTTCATGGGAGGAAGTTCACCTGAATACACATGAAAGACATAAAATTGTTCAAATGATCAAGGGGTTGGGCATGGTCACAGTGGGTGGAGAATCACTCAATAAATGAGAGAAAACTGAATTCCCAGGTGGGAGAGCTTTGCCACATTCTCCAAGGGAGCAGCAACAGTCCCCCAAGTGAAGGGGCAGTGTCTGGCAAAGGAGGATGGTCCACTAATGGGTTCTTGTAATTGATGACTAGCCTTATGAGTCTTTGCTCTTGTAATTGAAACTTAGCCTACTGTTATGGGGAGCCTAAGGGTTGCCACCTGGGAGCCTCCTTGTTGCTCAAATGTGGCCTCTCTCTAAGCCAAACTCAGCATATGAATGCATTACCTTCCCCCAGCGTGGGACATGACTCCCAGTGATGAGCCTCCCTGGCAAAGAGGGATTAATACCAAGTGCCAACTGGCAATATGATTGGAAAAAGACCTTGAATGAAGGGGTAAAAGGTAAAGACAAATGAGTTCATATGGCTAAGAGACTTCAAAGAGAGTCCAGAGGTCATAGCAGAGGTAATGCTTATGCACACCTCAGTCGGATCTCATAGAACACCAAAGTGGATATCACCCAAACAGAGGGGCTCCTGAGGGCTCTGGAGACACCCAGGTCCTATATAAAGGGGGATAGCACCAGAGATTTATGCCTTATCAGTGGGCTATACTTTGGATCAGTGCTCCTGAGAGTGACAGAGTTGGACTCAAATAAATCCTCCCTGAACATGTTCCATCAGTCCCTTCTATTCAAACCTATATGTGGTGCTTGAATTTGTAGGTGTACTTCCAGGGACTGGAGACTTTGGTCTGCCCATGTGCCAGCTGTGCCTTGAATCTCGGTGGAGCTGCCACTCCTACTCTACAGCTCAATGGACTAACCCAAGTCACCTGGCGAGGAGGTCATACTGGACAACGGCCATCCCAGGGAATGGAGAGGGTTTGCAGCTGCAGGCAGGATAATCCCATCATCTTATCCATGGGATATAAGCCCCCTCTCACTTGGAGGTGGAGTGGTCATCACCATTCCAGACTCCTCAGGATTGGGGGAAGAGCTATGAACTAGAGTGGACTTTCTGGTATTCTTTTGTAGACATATTGTGATTCAAGCAATGGAAGAAAATATGACATTGAGGTGGAGCCAGTGCCCACTAGATGCTTTCAGGGCAGGGAGAAGGAAAAGCAGTTGTAATACAGGGGCCTTTTCAGAACTGGGGAATTATCCAGAGTGACATTACAACAACAGATATAGGCCATTTTACATCAGCATATAACATGCAGAACTGTGTGGCAGAGAGTGTGGTCTACAATGTGAACTATGGTCCATGCTTAGTAGCAAAGCCCCAGGATATCTATATCCATTGCAGGTTATGTGCCACACTAATGAAGGATGTTTATGTGGGAGGTTATGTGAGGTGTGGGAGGTGGGGAACATGGGAATCCCTGTAATTTTTGTGTAACATTCATGTAATCTAAGCATCTTTTAAAATATAAAAAAATTAATTTACAATTTCCATTTACTCATGCAGGATATTTTACATCATCATACTATATTTAATATAAAATTACATGAGCAAATGCAGAATGCTGCCTTTTCTTCATTTCTTTATCTTCTTTCTTAAAAATAGTACTATGCTGGAGGAATCACAAACTTATTTTGGATTTGTAATTCTTTTTCATTTACTTTCCTTCAGCATAGCTATTATTTTAAGAGTCTCATTTATTTGAAAAATGTTACATATATTAAACTCATGAGGTAGCCAGTAATAAAAATTTTATAGAAAAGGGATTTGAGGTAAAAAGATATTTGAAAGTTTCTCCATAACTATATAGTAGTTAAATGGCAGAATCAGGATGCAAAAGTTTTTTTCTCCTAAAGTCCATGAAGTTTTAACTCTGCTACAGTGCTACATGGAAATTCAAGTTAGAATCCTAAATTTGATTGGTAATTGTGAAATAAGGCTTTTCCTTCATTCTGTGTTCAATTTTTAAAAGCCTTTTGTGTTTTTTAAATATGGTAGTAGTTGTCTGATAAGGACTTCAGTGAGGAAGAATTTACGCAATTATTTTAAAATCTCAATCTTCAGACTAAAACCATTATAATTTGCTTAGAGCTACTGTGTACAAACACACACATATTCATCCAGTATTAAGCTACTGTATATTTCTTTATATATATTTATAGATAGAGAGATCTAATTTTAACCAAGTTTATCATACCATGCTATCGATAATTTTTCAGTAAACAGTTTGGTATAAAACAGCAACAATAAGAACTATTCATTTAACAATTTTGAAGCATCATGAAATAAAGAGGAATGAAAATATAGAAATCTTTTAGTCTTGAGAACAGGAGATCAATCTGAAAATGATACCTGCCCAGTATTTTGGCATTTAGCAGAGGTTTTCTTTTATAAGTGTTTTTACTGGTCACAGGGAAAAGGGAACAAGGAAACAATAATGTTACTTGTGATGGCACAGTGAATGTCCCATTATCAGTGAGAAGTAAAGAACACAAGAGTAAGCAGGTCTGAAAATGTGCATTCTGTGGTTTCAATACAGAAAGTAAAATACACAGATTAATCATGTCCAGAAGACTATCTTTTACACTTTAGCATTCAGTAAGGGATCTATAAACATAAAAGGGAACATTATAAAGTACAGCATTCATTAACAACCTATATACCAAGCAATGTTTTTCTATCTCAGCTTACTTAAGTTCTGAAATATGTTCATATTTTACCGGAAAGCATTACAGTATTTTCCACAAACCTGAAGACACAACTAACTTCATTAGTGAACTTGATATTTTAATATTAAATAAATACTAATTCTCACAAGTAATAGCTACTTATCAAGTGTTGCAAGTGATTTTTTTTAAAAGAAGAAACTAAGCATTTATTTATGTTCAAATATAACATGGGGAATCATGAAAATCTTATGGCATTCAATGGGAAATATTGGCATGTAGTGGGTCTAAAAGAGAAAGACTTTAGATGAGTTTGTGAGTTAGCCTTAGGTATCAATGATTCCATTCGCATTAAAATAGCAGATAAGGGGGAAAGATGAGTGATTATACATGAGAATTATTTTATATTGAAAGTCTTAATTTATTAGTACAAAATCTCTTAGGATATTTTAAATTGATAAACCAGTATGCTAACATTGGGAAGAGATGGGAAAAATAAATATTATTATTCAATATGTAGGAAAAACATTTTAGCCCTGGATAATTGTAATTTAAGTGAATACAAAAATTTGTGTCTCCTGAATCCTGCAGTGGTAAGAAGACTGTACTATCACCATAATGATGAATGTTCAGCCTGAAAGAGGAGTGTGATTTGGTGTTGTGTCAAACTGTGAAGCTCAGTATGATCAGGAGTTCTGGAGGAAATGCACAATGTGGCAGTATGCAATATGAGCAGATAGTTCTCTCATTGAAGGCACGCTCTTCAACTTACATTTCATGGTTTATTAAATACCTTTGAACTTTCAGTGATTTTTTAAATTTTTATTGAGGTATTTTGGCCTGGGATTGAAACTGGAACCTTGTTTGTGGGAAGCCAGTACTCAACCACTAAGCCACATCTGATTCCTTGAGATGGCTTTTTCATTTGTTTTGCTTGTTGTTTGTTTTTGTTTTTTTAAGGAGGCACCAGTCACCAAACACAGGACCTCCCATGTGGTAAGCAGGTGCTCAATCGCTTGAGACACATCCACTCCCCATCTATTCGTTGATTTTTACTTCCATTTTTACAGTTTCATTGAGAACTCTGGTGCATAATATGCAAATAATGTAAACTACATAGGCCATTCTGAATAAATAAAAGGTAGTGTGGATGTAATTCAAGCGGTTGATTATTTTATCAAGGCCATGAAATGAAAAAAACAAAGCCAGAAAAAGTCTAACAAACTATTAAAAAATGACAGAGATGTCAAAGAATCAAATGTCAAAGTAGTATCAAAAGTAACAGTGGTGGAAGTGAATATAAAAAGTGGGCAGGGAATGGATAACAATGTGTAAAAGTTTCAGAGGTCCAAAAAATCAGCCTGTTTTCTCTACTCACATTCTATTTGGTTATCAAATAATACTATGTATAAACATTTAAAGAATATTACTAGCTTGCTTCACTCAGCATAAGGTCTTCAAGATTCATCCATGTTATTCCATGTGTTAACACTTTATTCCTTCTAACAGCTGAGTAGTGCAGAGGCAGTGTCTGGCAAAAGAGGATGGCCCACTGATGGGTTCTTGTTATTGAGGACTAGCCTTATGAGTATTTGCTCTTCCAATTGAAACTTAGCCTACTGTTATTGGGTGCCTAAGGGTTACCACCTGAGAGCCTCCTTGTTGCTCAAATGTGGCCTCTCTCTAAGCCAAACTCAGCATTTGAATGCATTACCTTCCCCCCAACGTGGGACATGACTCCAGGGGATGAGCCTCCCTGGCAACGAGGGATTAATACCAAGTGCCAACTGGCAACATGTTCAGAAAAAGACCTTGAATAAAAGGGGGAAAGCTAAAGAGAAATGAGTTCACATGGCTAAGAGACTTCAAAGAGAGTCGGGAGGTCATCCCAGGGGTAATACTTATGCATACCTCAGTAGGATCTCATAGAACACCTAAGTGGATATCACCCCACACTGAGGGACCCCTAAGGGCTCTGGTGACACCCAGGTCCTATACAAGTGGGGATAGCCCCAGAGAATGATGCCTAATTAGTGGGCTCTTCATTGGCAACTGTGTCCCTGAGAGTGACAGAGTTGGACTCAAACAAGTCATCCCTGCACATGGTCCATCAGTCTCTTCTACTCAAACCTATATGTGATGCAGGAGTTTTTAGGTGTACTTCCAGAGAGTGTATCCTCTGGCCCACCTATTTGCCAGCTGTGCCTGGAATCTCAGTGGAACTGCAACTCCTACCCTACAGCTCAATGGACTCATCCAAGTAAACTGGCAAGGAGACAACGATGGGCAACAGCCATCCCAGGGAATGCAGAGGGTCTGCAGCTGAAGGCAGGATAATCCCATCCACTATATCCATGGAATATAAGCCCTCTCTCACTTGGAGATGGAGTGGACATCACCTTCCAAGTCCACTCAGGATGGGGGGAGGAGTTGTGGACTAGAGTGGAATTGGTGGTGTTCTGTTGTTGACATACTGTGATTCAAGCAATGGAAGAAATTGTAACAGTGAGGTGGAGCCGGTGGCCACCGGACATTTTTGGGGCAGGGAGAGGAGGGGCAGTTGAAATACTCGGGCTTTTTTGGGACTTTGGGGGTTGTCCTGAGTGGCGAAGCAGCGACGAATGTAGGCCACTTTCCATCAGAATATACCATGCAGAACTGGATGGGAAAGAGTGTGGTC
>JAQZBX010086483.1:0-12993 GCA_029593785.1 Cabassous unicinctus | reverse complement strand
TTGCTGATGCCAAGCTGGTTTATAGTATTTTTTAACTGCCAATAAATTAAGACAAACTTCTAGAGGAAACTAAAGGTAAACCTCTGAAGGATCTTCTGCTAGGCAATGCTCACTTAGCGTTTACCCCAAAAGCCTTGAACAAGATAAAAAATAGATAAATGGGACTTCATCAAAATTAAAAACTTTTCACATCAAAGTACTTTATCATGAAAGTAAAAAAAAACTACAGAAGTGTAAAAAATATTTGGAAATTATGTATTAAATAAGGTTTTATTACCCATAATATAAAAGGAAATCCTATAACTTGACAACAAAAAGACAACAGCCCAAATAAAAAGTAGACAAATCTTTAATGTATTTTTCTCTAAAGAAAATAGTTAAGCAGTTAATAAGCACATGAGAAGATGTACAACATCAATACCACTGGGGAAATTCAATTCAAAAGGACAATGAGATTCCATTTCATTACTTACTGGGAGGTAAGCATTTCCTATTAAAAGAAAACAGGCCAATAAGTCAAACCCATGATAGCAATACTGGCATTTTTGAACCATATTCCTGTAATAATGAAACTAAGTCTAATTATGAGAAAAGCCTAAGAGTTACCTGTTGAAAACCTCATTGTTACTCAATTGTGGCCTTTCTCTAAGCCTGTCTCTCCCCCAATGTGGGACATGACTTCCAGGGATGAATTTCCCTGGCACCAAGTTATTATTACTGTTAATCAGAGATGCATTTGGAGAAAGATCTTGGCCAAAAGGGGAAAATACTAAGTAAAATGGAATTTTATGGCTAAGAGATTTCGAACTGAGTTAGTAGTTCATTCCAGAGGTTATGTTCATGTGGGTCTTAGCCAGACTTCACAAATTTCCAGAGTAAACAAATTCTCAACCCACAAAGCCTCAGTAATCAAAACCTCCTCAGTGGACCCTGTCTCAGAAGATATGAAAATCTATTTCCCCAATATAACATAGTTATTTTCATTTATAAGTCCCCAAATCATAATTCTTCTTCTCCTTTTATTTGAATGTATAATTTCTTATTTGTCTGTTAAGTATATTTCTCAGAGACTTAAATCTTAGGATTGTTCAATGCCAGTTGAGTTCTGAAACCCTGGAAAGTTAAGGCCAGCTCTGTCTCTCCAGTTCCTCAGGCTTGTCCTGGATAATTAACAAATTAATGATGATGAACCAGATCCATCCAAATATCAAGGAGTCTCTTCACTGCAATCAAAACTATTCCTTTCCTCTGCCACATCCATCTCTGCCTGAAGAAGTCAAAGTGGACACAATCCCAAATCCCTCAAAGTTGTGGAATGAACAAAAATAAGGGGGGAGTGTAACCACAGACCAAAGCAGATTCATTATTATTGTAGTTGTAATCTTGTGTTAAAGAGATAACTTTGATAAATTTATATAGAAAAGTAAAATACGTTACAATTTCTCACCCGCTGGATTGCCTACTATTAAAAACAGAAATGATGGGGAGAAATGGGAACACTTGTTCATTGTTGGTGCAAATATAAAATGATGCTGGTGTAGCTGCTGTGGAAACAGGTTTGGAGGGTCCTCAGAAGGTTTAGAATAGAATTACCTAATGCCCTGGCAATCCAATATCAAATATATACCCTAAATTATTGAAATAATGTTTTCAAACAGATATTTGCAGAGTAATGTTCATCTCAATACTACCCAAAATTGCCCAAAGATGAAAGCAACCGAAAAGTCCATCATCAGATGAATAGATAAGCAAAATGTAGAATGTGCATAAAATGGAATCTTTATCAATTATAAAAAGGAATCAGGATTTCATACCTGCAACAACATGCAAGCACTTGAAGACATCATGTTGAGTGAAATAAGCAAAACCCCAAATGACACATAGTGTATGAGTTCACTGATAAGAAATAATTAGAGTATATGAATTCATTAAGATAGAAACTAGAACACAGGATACCAAGGCAAGTGTTGGAGGTAAGAAAAAGAAAGTTAAAGCTTCATTGTTATAGAATTTTAATTTAAGGTTATGTAAAATTTTTGCTAATGGATGGGGGTGATGTTAGCACAGCAAGGTGAATATGAACACTGATGCATTCTATATTTGAAAGCAATTAAAATGTAAAATTTTAGGTTATATATATATATAATGGAATGAAAAATTTAAAAATTATAGATTTGTACACCAACAAAGTGTACCCGAATGTAGTCTATGGATGATACTTAATTTTTAAAAAAATATATAACATTACTGCTGAGAATTATACAGTATAATTATTTTCTTAAAATTCTATTCCCTCTTTTAGTGAAATGAGGTAGAGTTTATAATCAGAAATCCTGTGTCAACAAAGCTACTCCTAACTAGATAATCATTATTGATTGTAAAAATGCCTTGATAAGCTGTGAAGAGACTAAACATATCTGAGACAGTGGTTTGGAATAGAAGGTGACAACTGGGATCATAATTTTTGGAAGAACTTCAACACATATAGAGTAATACTTCTATTTGAGAGAAGAAAATGTTGTATATTACTTGATAGAAATGTAGAAAGAAAATGTAAAAGGAGATAAGTAGAAAGAGAAATAATCCAGTGAAAAGTTATAAATCCAGGGAATACAAAGGAGAAGTGCAACTGGGAAGTTCTTTCTTGGTGGAGTTATTGTATTACTTTTAGAATAAGGAAGTCTGGTATGAATATATAAATTTCTACTTTGCACAGAGGCTTATGTCAGTGCTAGATATCTGGGGTTGGGATATTTGAAATTCCAGAGAGTGAGATATGCTGCTAAGGCCAAACCTACTTAGAACCGAAGGGACAAGAAAATCCACATTTTAGAATTTTGAATTCTTTGATTTTACTTTTGAATTTAAAGAATGCAGAGTCATTGTCATAGCTATTTACTTATTTTGACTTGTTGATTCAGTATAGAAGTCTTTTCACCCAGAGAATAAAGCCATTATTATTAATAAAATAAAGCCTTATTTCATTGTGCTTTCAGATTTTTTTTTAAATTGAAGGTTTGTAGCCACAGCAACCCTGCAGTGAGCAAGTCTATTAGTACCATTTTCCAACATCATGTACTTACTTCTTGCTTCTGTGACACATTTTAATTTGGATATACACTTTTCTTAGACATATGCTATTGCACACTTAACAAACCATAGTGTAGTAAAAATATAATTTTTATATGTACTTGGAAATTAAAAAATCATGTGAAACACTTTATTTCAATATTTAGTCTATTTTGGTGTTTTGGAATAGAAACTGCAATATTTCCAATGTATGCCTGTATTGAAATACCTATAAAATATTGAGATACAAAAATCAAAGTCTTTCAGAATCCAATGCATTACTCAATGAATCTTTAGGGAAAATAGCCTGGGCTTTCACTCACTTAGATATGGGTTTAAATTTGCAAAATGTTGCTTACTATATGTATCAGTCAGCCAAAGAGGTGCTGATTCAAAGTACAAGAAGTTTGTTGACTTTTATAAAGTGTATTTATTTGGGATAAAAGCTTAGTTACAAGACCCTAAAGTGTCCAAGACAAGGTACCATAAGAGGTATTTTCTCACAAAGTCTTTGGCCACATATTGAAGCAAGATGGCTGCCAATCTCTGCGAGGGTTCAGTCTTCCTCTTCTATTTAAGGCTCCATGGGACCAGGTTCTTCTGATCTCAGCTGTAGGCTGGAGGGCTAATCTCTTTCCAGGCCTTCTCAGCTGCTCAGGGCTCTGGTCTCTTCAGCTACAAACTATCAGGTGAAAAGCTCAGCTCTTCCTAGGACTCAAGTATCAAAACTGAGAAAGTTCTCTCCTCTCTTCTGCTGTATCTTCTTCTGTGTGTCTTCTTGAGTGTGTGTCCATTTATATAGCCCATCGAGGGGGTGGGTGCTTAAGCTGAGTTACACCCTATTGACATGGTAGAATCTAAGCCCTAATCTTAATATAATTTAATCAAAGACACCTTTCTGAATCTAATACAATCAAAGGGGATCACACCCAGATAAAAAGAGCAGTTTACAAATGTAATTTCTCTTTCTTAAATTCCTAAATAATCTAAAACTACCACACTATACTTTGAAATTTGTGAAAATATTATTTTCTCTTAATTGCATGTTCTTAAAGGGATGCTATGTGTGCCCCACCCAAGATTTACACACTCACAATACTTTCTGTCCAGGGCATCCATGAATTATGGATTTGGGGCGAATCTGCTTCTGCTGCATCTGCAGTATGAGGGGGACCTGTGGTTGCTTTTTCAGGTCTTTAATTTTCACATGTATGCGCAGACAGTCTTTTCTTCATGGCTTTCTTGCCTCTTTTCTTCCACTAACTATTGCCAGGGCATTTCTGTCATTATTTAGCCTCAAGATCTTATACAATTTTCTGGAAATCCAAGTCAGCATAATTTGAAATTGCATGGTAATTAATGCCCCAAGGGTTTTATTTTGATCAGTAAGAGTTGACAGTTGGCAGATAATTTTTTTTCCTATCTTACTTCATTGGAAACTTGTGCTTTGCTTATATATCTTTATTATTATTATTATTATTATTATTATTATTATTATTACTGAGTTGGTTTATCTCTTTTGCATGAAAGTGTAACAAGTGATATGTGAGTGTGTCTATGGAATTTTGAGCCTAATCCTTTTTTTCACTCTTTTATTTAATGAAGATTCATATGTAGTTTGAGTAGAACAAATATTGGAGCTAATAATGTGGAATGGCAATACAATGTGTAAACATTGGTGCAATTATTTTATTGAAAGCTAGTAAATGAGAGAAGTACTGATTTCAGATTTGTAATTTCCAAATATTTGCTAATATAGAAGAAGTAGACAATAATGTCTGCCCACTTAAAGATGTCCAAGTTATAATTCCCAGAACCTGTGACTCTCTTACCTTTAATGGAAAAATAGGTGTTGCTGTTTTAATTAGTTAAGGAATTTGAGATGGGCTGATTATCCTGTATTATCTGCATATGCCCAATATAATCTCTAAGGAATTTACAAAAGAAAGAAGGAGACAGGGGTGTCAGAGGCAGAGAAGGAAATGTGATGAAAGAAGTAGGTTTGAGTGATGTGTTCATTGGCATGAAGGGATCCATAAGCCAAGAAGTAAAGACATCCTGTAGAAGGTGGAAAAGGCAAGGAATGCAGTCTGCTGACACCTTGACTGTTAGTGCAGAATACCGATTTTAGACTTATGTCCTCCAGATTTGTAAGATAACTTTGTTTTTGTATAAGCTACTAAATTTGTGGTAATTTGTTTCAGCAGCAATACATAACTAATGCATGAGACAGGAAAATTACTTTTAGAAAATTAATATATGAAAACTAAGTTAAAAGAAAACAATGCTATAGTTTTCTTTCTTGACCTTAATTAAATTAACCAAACATATACTATTGTTAATATTGCAAGGTGAGTTTAGCACTATTGCTTCAATTCTCTTCACCTAGCCAGAGGCAAGGAGAATCATTTTATTCCTAGGAAATATACTTCTCTAATTGCAAGTGTATTGGCTGGTGAAACCAGCATGCCCCTAATAAATTAAAATCAAACAATGACACACAAAAGCCAAAAACATGAAACCTGAAAAGCTTGTGTAATGAAATTATTGCCAATTTTGTATCTTGAGACCAGAAATAACCATCATATATTTTGACTTTTCTGCTTATTCTTTCTGCTTATTCTTCTGTTTATTCTTGACGATAAGTAGAAATTCACACATTGACATGAGACTCAGAGTTATAGGTTTTGCTTTGTTTTTCACCTGACTGGAAATATCAAAAATGTAGCTATTAGTAGCCTCCATCTTCACTTTGCATGGCATGCCTACTTTCTCCCAATTCATCTCATATTGAAAACATTTTACATGTACATAGATGTTTCACATGATTATCAGGTCCTTAAGAAATCATGAAACTTTTAGGAAATTTACTTTTATATTTTTAAAAATTTTCATTCCTGAGCACAATAATTAAAATGCCAGAAGTATATCTGAATTTATGGCTTCATAATAATGGCAATTCTATGCAATAATGTCTAGAATAATAATATTTTATGAGAAATTTTAATTCTATGCCATATTTGAGAGCACATAAATATTTTGCTTGGGTAGAATAAAAGTGATGAAATGTAGTATCATTTTATGGTTTTTCTCAGAATGTTGTGCCATAACTTTTCCAATGCATTTTGAAACATTCTTTTGCTTAGTTTTTATTTTCCCCTTAAGTTTTATTTGTGATATAAATTTACATTGAAGAGTAAGATAACAATATGCCCATAAAAGATTATGAAAAGATGTAAAAAGGGTATAATAAAATAAAAAACCTTTAGTAATTGAACAAAAGATGGGATTGGCAGAGAAAATAATCTTGCTCTTACTTCCTTGTTTAGAAATTATAATTTATTATGTTGTATTTATTTAATTTAAAATTATTATTTATTCCATATGTTTGATTTAATTTTATAATTGATATATTTTTATATTGAACAATTGGTTGGGTATTTTGGGTTGGAATAAAATGCTTTAAGATTGTTCCTATTAAAATTAAGTTATAGTAATATAGCCATTTATTATCTCTTCATTCAAAAGCAGGATTTTCAGAAGTAAATTTAAATGTTAAATAAGAAAGCTATATTTGTAAATTTGCATTAGTTTGAAAAACCTGCAAGAATTATTTAGGAAACTTTCCAGTGACATCCTTGTTCTAGGAAATTAGAAGACTCACCATTGGTATCAATAAGGTATAAACAACCCAGGCTATTTTATCAGTATCTAATGAGGGATTGTCCTTTGATTGCAAACTGGATATACGCAAGCAAAGAAGTGATGTTTCTATTCTACCTCACACCATATACAAAAATCAACTCAAAATGGATCAAAGATGTATACATAAAACCAATATAAGAAACTTTTGTAGCAACTTTTGTAACCTGAGATTTGGTAGAGATTTCTTAGATATGATAACAAAAGCAAGAGAAATAGTAACAACAAAATAGATGAGATGAATTTCATCAAAAATTTTAAAAATGTGTAATTCAAAAGACATTATCAAAAAATGAAATGAAAATTCACATAATGAAAGAACACAATTGCAACTATATATCTGATAAAAGTTAATATAGTCAGAATATATAAAGAACTGCTACAATTCAATAACAAAAAGACAAAAAAAAGTGTACAAATGATCAAAAAGACATTCTTCCAAAGATATACAAATGGTCAATAAGCACAAGAAGAGATTTTGACTATCATTGGTCATCAAGGGAATGCAAAAAAAACCCACAGTGAGATACCACATCATACTCACAAGTTTGGCTATTAATAAAACATAGAAAATAACAAGTGCCTGAAGAATGAGAGAAAGCAAAAATTTTGGAACTCTTATACATTACGGGTGTGATTATAAATTGTATAGGCAGTGTGGAAAGCAGATGGGCAGTTTCTTAGAAATTTGAGCATAGAATTATCACATAACTCAGGAATCTCATTTCTTAGTGTTCATCCAAAGAATTGAAAGCAAGGATTTAAATAAATATATGTATATCAGTGTTCATTGAAGCATTGTCCACAATAGCTAAAAGGTGGAAGTAATTCAATTGTTCATCAGCAAAAAAGTGGTTAACGAAAACGTGGTAAAAACATTCAATGGAATACTGTTCAGTCATAAAAAATTAATGAACTTTTGATACATGTCTTTAGAGGTCATTAACATAGAAGACAACATGTTGAGTGAAATAAGTCAGACACAAATAGATGGCTATTATGTGGTCTCACATCTTATATGAAATACCTACAAAAGACAAATTCATAGAGACATATAGTAAGTTGTGGGTTACCAGGGACCTTAGGCATAACGGTAATAGGGGATTATTGCTATCTTTTACAGGGTTCCTGTTTGAGGAGATAAAATATTTGGGATAATGGTTATTGGTGATGGTGATAGAATTCTGTGAATGTAATTAATATCAATTAACTGGGCACTTGAAAGTTGTTAAAATGGGAAATTCTGAGTTGTATATAGGTTACTACAATAAGAGTTTTAAATATTATGTATATTAAATGTCAGTAATATATGCTTTACTTTGTCACATTTTCTAGTCTACTTTATAAGTGCAATGGGTATGTCAGCATAGTTCATCTTGTATAGTCAGGTTTAAAAATAATAACCAGGATAGATAAACATTCTTAACATATTTATCTACTAATTAACTGAGACGGAATGTATGAGTGGATGAATAAACTACTTAAATATACATTCCAATAGTTCCAAAATTGAACAAGTTTTTTCCTCCAGTGTTTTAATCAGACTTTAATGTTATTTTAACTTTGATAAAGAAATGTTGACAACTTGCATTTCTAAAATATTCACTACTTTAGGGCTTGATACATCACTTACTGCCTCATCTTGACTTTTTTGATATGTAATATGGGCTGGCATATTCCATTCTCCTAAATAATACAAAGTAAAATAATGAAGTAAACGAAAAATTGTGGAAAACAAAGAAGACATTGCCAATATCAGGAGAAAATATTTTCATAGAATTAGTGGAAAAATAAAGGTATAGAAAAATAGATATGTTCAAATGAGGTGTTAGAGAAAGCAGAACTTAGGCTGAAGTCTATATATTAGAAATAAAATATGAAGAAAAAAGAAGTTAGTACTCTCAAACTACCTATTCTAAATAACCACAAAATTTGAGTAGACGTAACACAATAAGGTGATTTAAAATTTTTAATTTAATTAAAAATATATCAATAATTTCTTTGGGAAACCTCCAAATAATTTTTTTTTCTTATTTTAAAAGTGCTTTTGGAGAATGGCTTGATATGGAAATTAAGTGAAGGAAGGTTGAGACAAAAGTGTTTATATAATAGATGTAAAAGCAGAATTAAAAAAATAAAATACAAACATAGATTAATATGATTAAATCAATCTATTTTTTTATATTTAATTTGGTTAGGAGCCACAGGAAAAATACCACACTTAGTCTGGGATTGTTTTTTGTGAAGCCTCGAAAATTATATTATTGTGCAAACCCACTCCTATGCCTGTAAATGCACTGTAATAGAACCTTTTGTTTAGATTCAATAAAGGGACCTTTAATTAGATTGCTCTTGATTAGATACCTTTAGGGCCTTTGTTTGGACTATGTCAGTGAGGCAAAGACCCAGGTTAAGTGCAGCCTTGGTACTATAAGCTTTTACCCCAAGTAAATTTCCTTTATAAAAGCCAAGCCATTTCTGGTATCTTTGCTTTGGCAGGCTTTGGTAAACTAATACAGTACTGTTCTAACTAATAACAGGAAAGCTACACTTACTGTAAAACGAAAAACAAAAATATATTTTTTGAAATGTAGAAATATTTTTCAAAAGTTATACTACTTGGGAGATGTAAAAAGGAAGAAAACAATCATAAAATTTATATTTTTATCCCTTTTAATCATAAGAAGATTCATGGGATTTTTATCTGGTTGAATAATGTTTGAGTGAATATTACCAAACACAAAACAAATATATGACATGTAGTTAAAGGACAAAGCACAGGCCTCAAGGCTCTGGTCACATATAGTTTTCAATGATTTCATGTAACTAACTTTGAAAGTCAGTATTTTCTAATTTTCAAAAGTAAATACATTTGATGACAAAAATTAAATTATGTAAGCCTCTTTCATTAACAAGCAAAATAGAAATATTTAAAGAAAATAATTTATCAGGCATAGTTTTTAGTCAATGAGCTGAGCCATATATACATAAATACATATTTTTTAGATTTGAAGCCCTATCGCATTTATGTTGTAACATTATGAACTCAGATATATCATTGAGCTGATGACAAATATTACATTATGCATATTTTAATTTGCTAAGATTGCTAATGCAAAATAGCATAAACTGATTGGCTTTTCTAATTGAGAATTTATTAAACAGCTTACAGTTCCAAGGCTGCAAAAATGTCCAAATCAAAGCATCATTAGAGATGCTTTCTCATGAAATGTCAGCTGGTATAAGATCCTGAAGTCTTGACATATAGTTAGGAAACATGGTGCATCTGCCAGTCTCTCTCTACATTCCCCTGGAGCTCAACTGTGGAGAATCAGGCATATATCTCTGGGCAACATCTCCTTGAGGCTTGAGGGATAATCTGTTTCTCTGTAGCTATAGGTGAACCTCGACTGTGCTCTTTCACGTGACAGGCTCAAAATTGCAGAACTCCCTTTCTGTGTGTCTCTTTTTCTGTTTATGTAAAAATCCAGTAAGAGGACAGAGACTCAACCTAGGTCATGCCCCACTAACATAGTCCAATCAAAGACCTTAAGTGATCTAATCAATTGATCTAATCAAACTTCTCTTCACAGAATTTAATGAAAATTAATTAACCACAGGAATGGAGTAGTTAAAAAACATAATCTTTCTGGGTTTCACAAAATTCAAAATGTCACAACTCTATTTTGGAGGTAGCAGAGTAAATCCTAAGGGAGAACTGGAATGCAAGTATGTTGATTGCAATCTATCCAAAGGCAGCCTGAAAGCATGAACAAGGAGCACCATCTCCTTGCTCTTCCTAGAACTTGCCCTCCAGAAAGATGCACGTTTCAGGCAATTAAGCAGTGTAAGAAGAACTCAATTCTAAATGAGCTGGGACAAAGGAATCTAAGCTTTAGAACATACAATAGCAACCTGAAAGGAGGAAATTCTACTTCTTGGGTACAGGAGAAGTATTTCAATTCCTGCAAATGGGAAAATTTATGAATCCCCAAACAAGACTATGACAACACACAGGCTCAGAAAAGAATAGGAACCAGGACTTTTGACTCTGGCTAACCTTGATCAGAGAGTGAAACTCTGAAGGAGAGCATCTGATAACAGAGAGTCAATTTTCAAAGCCATAGAAAAATCTTTTTTGCATTGATATTTTTTCCTTAGCTCCTGTCACTCAATGATATATCTGTCATATAACTAGCTGTATATAAAATTAATAAAAATATAACTCAGGGTCTAAATCCCAAAGATAAAACATTAAAATATTAAAATGTACTTTGTGAAACAAAAATCTACAAGGCAAACAAAAATGTAAGAAAATACAGACCATTGAAAGGAAAAAGAAAACCTTCAGAAAACATCAAAGAATAAGAACAGATGTTAGAAATAATTAAGAAAGAATCAATGAAATTAAATATAGCACATATGAAATAATCCAGAATAAAGAGGAGAAAAGAAATGAACAGAAAAAGTGAGCAGAGCCTAAGAGACATCTGAGACACCCTCACGAATACCAATATAGTCATAACAGAAGCTCAAGAGGATAAAAGAGAAAAAGGCACAAGAGGAGTAGTCAAAGAAATAATGGTAGAAAACAGCTCTAATTTAACGAATTAAAGACATGCACTCCCAATCAAGGAAACCAGGAACAACAAACTCAATAAACGTGAGGAGCACCGTGGCCAGTCAGTGGCAAACCTGTAGAATGCAATGACAAAGAGAGAGTTCTGAAATCTGCAAGATAAAAGCAACATGTTAAGTAAAAGGCAGTCCCTATAAGACCAATTGCTGATTTCTCAGCCAAACCCATAGAGACATGAGAGCAGTGGGATGAAATATTTCAGTGTTAAAAGAAAATAATTTCAAGAGAGAATTTTATATCTGGCAAGGCTGTCTTTTGAATTAGAAAGAGACTAACACATTGCCCGATAAACAAAAGCTGTAGGAGATCACTGACACTTGACCTGTCCTATAAGTGATGCTACAGGGAGTTCTTTAGATATAAAAGGAAAGACACTAGATGGTGGATCAAAACAGCATAAAGAAATAAAGATTTATAGTAAGGTAACAATATGGGTAATTATGAGCCCCAGGAATATATTTTATTGAATTTTTAATGTAACTAAACTATTTGTTTGTACAGATTTTAAAAACCACATGATTGAAAAGTAATTACTAATCTATGATTTAATGGACTGAATTCACAAAGATATAAATTGCAACAAGTGCAACCACAAAGTGAAGAATTGTGTGGTATAGGAACAATGTGTATGTGGTTGAAGTTAAGTTGGTATCAAATCAAAATGAGATTATTATAGTTTTAGGATGTTGTATTTAAGCCCAATATTAATGACAAAGAAAAATCTGAAAAATTTTCAGAAGGAAATGAGAAGGGATCTAAATATTACAAAACAAAATATCAAACAGATATGACAGATATTACTGGAAGAATTGAGGGATAAACATGGTATAAAACTAACAAAGTACAAATTGTAAAATGATGGAACAAAATTTTACATTATTAATAATTACATTAAATGGAAATGGACTAAACTTTCTATCAAAAGGCACAGAATGGCATTATGGTTCAAACTATATACTTTCTATAAGACACTGAAACTTAATTCAAAAACACGTTAGTTGAAATGAAAAAAATAGACAAATATTCCATGCAAATAGTAACCAAAAGAGAACTGTGGTAGCCATACAAATGTCAGATAAAATAGTGTTCAAGTCCAAAACTCTTATAAGTTGATTGAGTTCAGATAAAGGCCATGACAACTGACAGAAATCAGGCTGCTTTGGAATGTAGAAGATAGGCTGGAAAGTAAGAGACAGGCACCTCTAGTCTCAAGACAATGAGATAAGATCTGAGAGGAGACTAGTGGGGAGACATCCTGAGTTTCTAAGAATGTAAAATGTATATGTTAGATAAAGATTTACAAAATCTGCTACTAAAGATTTACAAGGTCTGCCACATGCAGTATTGTAAAGAGAACTTAAATATTAACCCTCAAAACTTGCTGATTTTAGTAAAGTGCAAACCGTCACATATCTATTGCCTTTGCACATGTGCACACATATTTTCTTTGTTTTAAAGCCAAATAAAAGCCACAGTTTATTATGTGGTGGGGTTCTTCTTCTCCCTTGAATGGAGACTCCCCTGATCCCAGTTATTTCTTCTCTTTGTCTCATTCTTTCTCATCCGTGACACTGGTTTCATGG
>JAQZBX010086482.1:0-13023 GCA_029593785.1 Cabassous unicinctus | reverse complement strand
TTCCTCAAAAATCAATTGAAATTTGACAAAAAGAATGAGAAACAAAAATGGAAGCTCTAAATTTAATGCAATTATGGAATACCTAAAATTCAGAACCAAGACCCAAGAAGGATGGACAAGCGTAGTTACCACGGACTGGTGTAAGACCTGGGCAGAGATCACAGAACCCACAAGTCTCGTTACTGGCGGCACACACTTACCATTTACAAAACTAAGGTACGTGGTAGCTTGGGTTATGTACCCCAGAAAAACCACGTTCTTAATCTTAATCCCATTCCCGTGGGTGTGAACCCTTTGTAAATAGGAACTTTTGATGATATTTTAAGTTGAGGTGGCGAAATGAATCAGGATGAGTTTTAATCCTATTACTAGAGTGCTTTAAAGCCGAAGAAATTCTGACATAGTCAGAAAAAGCCAAGAGGAGCCAGACACTGGAATAATATTCTATTGTATAGATGTAACACATTTTGTTTAACCATTCATCAGTCACGGGGCATTTGTATTGTTCCACCTTTTTATTATAAATAATAATCATTTGAGTATAAGTTTTTGCATGGCCATGTGTTTTTAATTTTCTTGGATCTATACCTAGGTGTGGAATTGCTGGGTCATACGGTAAACCTATGTATCACTTTTTGGAACAGCCATACTGTTTTCTTTTCTTTTTTTTTTTAATTACTTTTTTCTTTTCTTTTTTAAGAAAACTTAGATTACGTAAATGTTACATAAAAAATACAGGGGATTCCCATATGCCCCACTTCCTAATCCTCCCACATTTTCCTACATTAGCAACATCCTTCATTAGTGTGGTACATTTGTTACAATTGTTAAGCACATCTTGAAGCATTGCCACTAAGCAATGCTTATAGTTTACATTGTAGTTTGCACTCTTTCCTGCACATTTTTGCAAGTTATTGCATGATATACGATGGCCTGTATCTGTCATTGAAATGTCATTCAGGAGAAGTCCCAAGTCCCCAAAATGCCCCCAAATTACACCTATTTTTCCTTCTCCCTCCCCTCAGAACCTCCAGTGGCTATCGCCTCCACATCCATGATAAAAGTTCTTCCATTGCTAGGATCACAACAAGTCTACAGTAGAACAACTGTAAGCCTACTCTAGTCCATTGTTCATTCCCCAATCCTGAGTATTCTGTGATGGTGATGCCCACTCCACCTCTAATTGAGAGGGGCCTTAGATCTCATGGAGCAGATGGATGAGACTTTCTTGCTTGCAGTTGCAGACTCTCTCTGTTCCCTGAGATGGTCATTATCATTCACCTTTTCCTTGTTAGTTGTCCTTGGTGAGTCCAATGAACTGGAGAGTAGGTGCTGCAAGTCTGTGGAGATTCAGGGCCCAACTGGCACATGGACAGCCCAAAGATTTAAATCTCTTGGACTTACAAGTATCAACTCTAGTACTAACTATAGGTTCAAATAGAGGGGCAGCAGAGCCATGTGTAAGGAAAAAACAACAGAGTTCAACTCTATCACACTGGGAAGCGTAAATTCCAAAGTAGGGCCCACTGACAGGGTGCCAAACTCCTGTGCTGTCTGCCCTGCCTATAGTGTTTGGATGTCTCCAGAGCCTTCAGAAGCCCTGTTATTTGAGGTAGTATTTACTTTTGCAGTCTGTGAGTTCCTTCTGAGATGTGCATGAGCGTAATCTCTGAAATGACCTCCTAACTCACCTTGAAGTCTCATAGCCATATAAACTCATTTGTCTTTACCCTTTCCCCCTTTTGATCAAGGTCTTTTTCCAGTTGCATTGCTAGTTGGTGCTTGGTAATAATCCCTTGGTGCCAGGGAGGCTCATCCCCAGGAGTCATGTCCCATTCTGGGGGAAGCTAATGCATTTATTTATTTATTTATTTTTCATTTATAATTTTCTTTCTTTCTTTCTTTCTTTCTTTCTTTCTTTCTTTCTTTCTTTCTTTCTTTCTTTCTTTCTTTCTTTCTTTCTTTCTTTTTTTCTTTTTTTTAAAGATATTTAGATTGCATAAATGTTACATAAAAATCTAGGAGATTCCCATATGTCCCATTCCCTACTCCTCCCACATTTTCCCATTTTCCCACATTAACAACATCCTTCATTAGTGTGGTACATTTGTTACAATTAATAAAAAACATTTTGGGGCAAGGGTAATGCATTTATACGCTGTGTTTTGGTTTAGAGAGAGACCACATTTGAGCAACAAGGAGGCTTTCAGGAGGTAACACTTAGGCACCTTATAATACTATACTAGGTTTCAATTTCAGAAGTAAAGGTTCATAAGTACAGTCACCCACACTCAAGGGCCTGTCAATGGCCCATCTTCCTTCACTACTCTCTGCCCCTATACCCATTAGAGAATGTGGCAGAGCTCCCTTGGATGGGAATTTGATATTTCTTTGGTTATTGTGTGGATCTCCACCCACTGTGACAATGCCCCATGAACACTTGAGCACATTCATATGCCTTATAGGTGTGCCCCAGCTGAACTTTCTCCAATGCATTCCCCCTCTCTGACACCCCACACCAATGATCCTCCCCCACCACTGTTGTAACCCTTCTGTGACCCAAAACTTCATCAAAATTGAAGCCAACAAAATAACCAATTAATAATAATAATGTTGGTTTTAAAAATTACAAATAAAATACAAAAAAATTCTTAAGAAGTTTGAAATAATGAAAAAAATAAAAACAAAAAATATAAAATTAAGTTTTTTTTAACATTATGTCTTTCATCACTGTAAGATCTGTTGCTTGGATGTACAGTGACATTTGTTTCCATTTATTCACCCAGAGTCTAATTTTTTTCATTTTGTTCAAGGAAACTTTAGGTTACGGAAAAGTCACATAGAGAATGTAGGTGATTTCCATATACCCAACATCCTCTACTTTCCCCCCTTTCCCCTATTAATAACATTTTACATGTGGATGGTACATTTGTTATAATTGATGTACAAATATTGAAGCATTGCTACTAACCATGGTCAATGGTTTACATTGTGGTTTACATTTTGGGTTTTCTAAAGCTGCTACACCATTTTACATTCCTACCAGCAACAAATGAGGGCTCTACCTTCTTCAAATCTTCGCCACTCTAGCTCTGAGCCATCTTTATGAATATAGCCACTCTAGTGGGCATGACATAGTATCTCACTCTGGTTTGATTTGCTTTTTCCTACTGACTAATGATGCTGAACGTTTTTTCATGTGCTTATTGTCAATGTGTATACCATCTATGAAACATCAGCTATTTAAAGACTTTCATCAATTTTTAAATGGGCTTATTTGTCTTTTTATTGTTGATTTGTAAGAGTTCTATATATATTTTTAGGTACTGATCTTTAATCAGATACATAGTATGAAAATATTTTATCTCTTTCATGGATTATCTTTTCACTTTTTTCATAGTGCTTTTTAACTTATAAAAGTTTTAATTTTCATGAAGTTCAATTTATCAATTATTTCTTTTGCTGCTTATGTTTGTATCATATCTAAGAAACCATTGCCTAAATCAAAGTCACAAAGGTTTGTGCCTAGGTTTTCTTCTAGCTCAGTTTTATATTTAGGCCTTTGATCTATTTTGAGTTATTTTTTGTATGTGGTGTGATGCAGGGGTCCAAGTTCATAATTTTGCATGTGGATATCCATTTGTCCCAGCACTATGCACTACAAAGACTATTCTTTCTCCCATTGAATTGTTTTTGCACCCTTGTCAAAAATTAATTGACTGTAGATGCGTGGGTTCATTATTGGACTCTTTATTCTATTCCAGGGATCTATATGTCCCTCCTTGTACAGTACCACTTGTCTTGATTACTATTGCTCTGTAGTAAGTTTTTAAATCAGGAAGTGTGAGTCCTTCAAGTTTTTTTTTTTTTTTTCTTTCTTCTTTTTCAAGGTTGTTTTGATCATTCTGGGTCCCTTGCATTTACATATGAATATTAAGAATGACTTGCCAATTTATGCTAAAAAGACAGCTGGTATTTCTCTGATAAAATGTTCTTTGGTATTAAATAGGCATCTTTTTATGTACTGTTTTAATTCAATTGTTATTTCTTTTACTATATATCTTTGAATTATATTCTTAGTGGTTGCCCTGGGGATTACAATGAACATCTTACCTTATAACAATCCTGGTCTCCCATTAGGATACAAAACATTGCTCCTTATAGCTCCATTCCTACTCATCTTTTTTTTGCTGTTTTTGTTGTAGAATTCACATTGTATGCCCATCAACACAGAATTATAATGGTGAATTTCTTCAGTTGACTTTTAAATCACTTAGGAGAAGAAAGAGTTACAAACACAAAACATATTTCTATTGTCTCAAATTTACCTTTGTACTTGCCTTTAATTTTATATGTGGATAACTTCATGTGGATTTGAGTTATGCTCTGGTGCTCCATTTTGCTCTCCTTTGAATATCTCTTGCAGGGCAGGCTTGCTAGTTAAAAATTCTCTTGGTTTTTTGTTATCTGGGCATATTTTAATTTATCCTTTTTTGAAGGATAGTTTCGTTAGATATAGAATTCTTAGTGGACAGTCTTTTTCTTTTAATATGTCATTCAACTGCCTTCTGACTTTCCTGGTTTCTGATGAGAAATCTGTTGTAAATCTTGTCGAGGAGCCCTTATAGATGACGATCCTTTCAAAATTCTTTCTTTGTCTTTGGTTGTAACAGTTTGACAATGATTTGTTTATTTGTGATCACTTTGAGTTGTTTTTCAAAGTTTCCATGGAGCTGGTGTGGTGGGATGGAATTAGGGTAAGTTAAAACACCACAGAGCTTGTCATCCCTACTAAGATTCATCCATTTTTATGGAAAAAAGCTCCTGGATTATTGTCATCCATTAGTTAATTTCCAGGTTCTGAAAGAAGTTGATTTTGAGTATTTTTGTCATTTTTCTCCTTGTTTTTATGGAGGGAGGCTATACGCCACCATTCCTGATGATGTCACATACCCTTACATTTTAATAAGCTCTAGACTTACTCAAAGGACTAGAGTTTGTCGAATGTCTGCCGTTTTGCGACGTCATATAATGACCTTAGAATCAAGACCACTGTAACTCAAACAATGCCTTTGTGCAAATAAGGAAAAGACATGTATTCAAGAGACTTAACTTCTATTAACTGCAAGAATTGAAGTACTATACTGACTCATTAGAACTATGTATTTTACTGCAATTTCCAGAATATTATGGTAATAAAGATACAGATCTACAGTGTCAAATATATGAATGGTTCCCTTACGTATGGGCACCCTTAACTATCATAGCCTGCTTAGACTACTTTAGTTCTTATCCTCCTTTCCCCCAACTTAATGTTAGTATTTTCTGGCATTTTCATTCTATATTGCTTTTCCTTCTAAATTATATTATTATTATTTTACAACAGTAATATATGCTTAGATTCTCTCATGTATTTACCAGTTACTTTGCTCATTGTTCTTTACTGCGTATTAGAGTTGCCTTTTTGGATATTTTTCCTTCCTCCAGAACTACAACCTTTAAAAATTCCTTTAGTAAGGGTCTGTTGGTGGTTAACTCTCTCAATTTTTATTTATGTGGTGATGTCTTTATTTCACTCTTGAAAAATAATATAGTACACAAGCAATCCTAATTTGACATGTATTTCTCTCAGCACTTTGCTGTTAGTCTGTCATTCTTTCAAAGGGAATATTCTTTACCCTCTGTCTGCTTTTAAGATCTTCTCTTAGTCTTTGTTATTCTTCTGTTTCACTGAGATTTGGGGTGTTCAGGGATAGCACCTTAGGTAGGATAGCAACGAAGTTGTGACCTGAGAGCTGACTAGCATAGCCAGACTGGGAGGAGGGGGTGAGGAGTGTCCAGCCCTGCATTGCTGTTTTTCAGAGCATAACAGGGGATAACTTCCTGGACACCTATGGTGCATGGATACATACCCGATATGTAGCTCCTGAAAATGAACGTGGAAAATCCCGTTATCCCATAGTCTCTCCTCCCATATGGGCGGGTCTAACACCAGAATGCAATGTCTTCCACCACAGGCCAGTTTTTTTGCTTTAGAATAAATTTTATATTTTAGAGAAATTTTGAGACAATTTAGTGGTAGACATTCTGCAATAACACTAATACTACAACTAATGAAAATAGTAATTTATGAAGCACTTACTATGTGCCAGGCAATCTGTTAGTATTTATATACGTGCTTTGTTTCCATTTTTCATCTAATCCTCACAACTGTCTATGAGGTGAGCACTGTATAAAGCTATCCTTCAGTGTACTGTCTTGGAAACTTCTGTGCTGACATGGATTTACAGCAGATCCTAAATTCTTCACTGGTGCAAAATTTTTTAATTTTTTATAATTTATTTATTTTTATAAATACTTTTCATATATTCAAGCATCAACCAGTTAGAATATCTAACAGCTGCAATAATTATTTCTGCATCTAAGATAAATTTGGAAGATGTACAAGAGCTTTATTAAAAAAAACAACAAAAAACCTTCAGACACTCTTGGGAGATACAAGGTCTTGAACAAAAAGAAACATAATATTTTTGGATAGGAAATTTCAATAAAGTCTCAATTTTCTTTAAGCTAATATGTTAAAATAATAGCAATAAAATAGCAAGATGATTTTAGGTAGGATCTAGACAAGCTGAATCTCATGGAAAAAATAAACAAGCAAGAAGAGGAAGAACATTTACAGAGCTACATAAATCACAGCAGTGTGGTGGTGATGGCAAGTAAATGGGCAGATAGATGAGTGGAACAGAAATGAAAGTCCAGGAACAGGTCAATGCCCATGGGCAGCATCTCAAACCATGGAGAAGACATGTATTATTCAATAAATTGTGTTTTGAAGAAATGATATCCTGTGGAAAGAAATAATACTAATTTTGGAGTGGCAAGAACTTTCTAAGCAAGATAAAAATTCCAGAAATCATAAAAATATCTGCTGACTTAAGACCACCGTTAATCAAATTAAAAGACAAACTAGAAACTTGGAGAGAATTATTTGCCACTTATAATTTCCACAATAGATAAAGAAAATAAACCAACAATAACCCAATAAAAATAGGTCAGGGATATAAGCAAGAGCAGAAGGAAAAGGAAATATAACTGGCTCTTAAATACCTGATACGTTTCTCACTCATAATAAGAGAAATGCAAATAAACACTTTGTGAAAATATGGACTTTGACCTATCATATTAGCAAAGAGTAAATATTTTACAGCACACGGTGTTAGCATGGGTATGGGAAAACTGGTGTCACATGGGTGGGCATGTGAATTTACACAGCTCCTACTGATCACAAACTGGCAACTTGTTTATACAAGTTACAAATTCAAATACCTTTTAGCTCAGCAATTGCACTTCTAAGAATTTATCCAACAAATATACATGCTCACATGTGAAATAACATACAGCACAAATTATTCAGCACAGCGCTGTTTAGATTTAACAAAAGAATAAAATCAACACTGATACCCTTCAATAGGAGGCTGAATAAATTATAATACAAAAGAATGCTGCTCTGCTGTAAAAGGAAAGAAAGAGAATAAAAGAAAAAGAAAAAGCCTTTTTATATATCAATATGAAAATGTCTCCAAGATATATTTTAAAATAAAAAAAACAAAATCAGAATGCAAAATTGTATGTGTAGGGTATATCACGATTTGTGTAAAAAAAAAGGGAAAATAAATATTTTATTTCTTTATATCTGGGAAGATACAGAAGAAATTAATAGCATTCATTTTCTATAGGGACAGAGATTAGAATTGGGACACCAGGGGTTAGATCTTATTCTTCCTAATTTTGAACAATATGCATGTATTATCTATTCAGAAAGTCAATATAAAATTCATAACCAACTACCACAACCATCAAAAAACAATGGGAGAGAAAAATAAAACTGCCTCAGAAATTTAGAACACTTTGGGAGCTGATAAAAGAATCAACACAGATAAAACACATAATCAAGGGCAGCAAAATTTGATAAAAATGATCAAATGCATAGAAAAAAAGAAAGTTTCAAAGAATTAGAAGGAAAATGTGAAATACAGTGAAGCATCAGCATATGTAAAACCAATGTCCAGAAGAAAGACAAAACTTCTACCAACACATTCAAAGAAAACTTTCCTGGAATAATGAAAAATACTCGAACAATTGTGAACAAACACATGTCTCAGTAAAGACTAATACTGATTGCTATACAGTAAACCTTGTTAGATGTACCTGTATCAGAACATTCCTGTGTGCCTCCAGGCAAAGGGAAAAAATAATCGAGTCTGATATAAGGAGGAAAAAAATGGTAAGTCTGGATACAGGCTTCTCCAGAACCACATCCAATGCTAGCAATGGTGGAGCAGTATCTAGAGAATTTTAATAGAAAGGGACATCATCCTACTTTATGTCCATCTATATCACTGTGCAATAATAAAAACCAAGGAAATATTCTTTCTAACATAAAAGAAATCAAGAAATATTGTTTCCATAAACATTCTTGTAAAAACTACTAGAGGACAAACTTCAGCCAACCAAAATAGGAATTTAGAAGTCAAGATAAACGAGCTCGTAGTGAGCAATGAATCCATTTAAATAAATGAACACTTAACAACTGTGGGAATTAGGCATATGGAGTCGAATATAAAAATTTTATGCCATGAAAATGTAGAAATGGTATAACTAATAAAAACAGTGGCGAGAAAATGTGGGAAGTAGTACGTATCATTGAAATGGCTTAGAAGAGGCTATATTTTATAATGTTTTCTAAAGTGAACTAGGTAAAATATGGTGCATCTGGTGAGGAAAAGAAAACTGGGACAGGGCTTGTTCTAACATCAGCGTGTAGGGAAGGCTTTTTTTCCTTCTCTTTGGCTCATAGGTTGAAAAATTTTACAAGCGAACCTCTTATAGTTTCTACAGTGTCTGCCTATTACAAAATCTAATGACTGGGACTTAATCAAATAGAAATGCATTTCATGCAAAAAGTTCAAAGTTAGGCTGTTAATATCTGTTAAGGTTTAGAGCTGGAAACCACAGAAACCATTCTACCTAGTTGTTCAAGAGGGAATATAGTCAGGGATAGCAGATTACTCTTGGAGTCATTGGAAAGGCTGGTGCTACAAGATCTAGGCTAAACTTCCAGGAAGATCTCTTCAAATCATATCCACCATGCTGCCATCACCACTTCCCTGCCCACCAAGCTACTGTGTGGTCACCCCGGTAAGGACACACTCTGGCTCGTACCTAGGGTACTGATTGCTTCAGGATGTTGCTGCCATGCTCCAATGCTCACAGCAATTCAGTGAGACCCCAAAGGTACCTCCGCTGTCTCTATGTCCTAGAAAAAAGATGTAGCGCATCCAGAGGGATGTCGCAGCCTTTCTCCAGGCTCTGGGTGGCTCACACTTTGGTAATCCTCTCAGCATCTGCTCTCTCCTCTCACTCTCCTATTCCTTCCTTCCTTTTATATACCACAAACCCAAGATTTAGGGTAGAGAAGATTCTTTTCTGAAAGTTTGAAGGTAATGGAGAGTAATTATAGCACAGAGAAGAAAAAAATTACCACTAACACAAGACTATGGTTGTAGAGAATATTTTGTACTGAAGGTTTAAGGCTAGTGAGGCTACTTAATCAGAATAAAGCAGAAAGTGATTTCGAATGTGCTGTCAGACATTACTGCAATGGAAGTTTGCTGAGCATCTCCCATCACAGAGACTTCCTTCCTCGTCACAGGTCTCCTTCGGCTGCTGCCTCCCTAGGTTGCTGGTCCTTATCTCCCTCCACAGCTCCTTCTCATGGTTCTTGGGCCTCCTAGTCTGTCTCTGAGCTGCCAGCAGGAGCTTAATCTTCTCACCTGATTATCTTTTTATTTTACAATCTTATTCCAGATCACTTCTTGGGGAAGGGCTTTATTTTTCACAACAACATAACTTCATTGAATTGTTTGTTTTGAAAAAAAAAAAAAAAGAATCAAATTACAGCCTCCACACCCCTAAGTCAAAGGAGCCACCTCCAGAGTTTTGGTCATGTAGCCATTTTCTGCTTCCTGATGCAGTAATAATGGAAAATTTCATGGTGGAGATTGAAATAGGAAACCAAAAAAGGGGAGAAAAGATAAAATTAAGATATGATGCCTGATAAAAGGAATGGAAATAATTTCTGACTGGTATACCTAATGCTGTTACTAAACTTATTGAAAATCTTTAATGGGCTTTGTGCATATTTGACCTCTTGATTTCTGGAAATCAAAACTAAATTCATTCCTTTTGATCTTATTTTCACATAGGTCACGATTTTCTTTGATCTGATAACATCACATCTTCAAATAAAAGCCCTGAATTCTTTCTTGTCTCATTGGCAGATGATCGAAGTCCACAGAATGAAGTAAAATCAGCATCAGCGTTCACATTTTCCAGGTTCTCTAAGACAGGCATAGAGTACAGGCCACTCAATACACTGGCAATGAAATGGCCAGCTAGACCCTGACAGTCAAAACGGACGCTGATCTTCACTAGCAGGCTAGGAAACAGACGGGAAGTAGTTAATACTCTTATCTCCTCTCTCTGTGTCCCTCAGACATACCCGGGAATAGACTCAAAACCACTGGCCGAGTATCAGTGGATACGGAGGCCAAATTCATTCTTCGGTGCGAGTCAGGATGGCGCTCCTTCCCACCTTTGGTAGCTTACTGGAGTTGGCACAGTAGGTCCAAAAGTTAGCAATTTCCACCCCTACTGGACCAAGAAGGGGAAAATGGCTCCATTACCAGAACATCTGGAGATAGTCCCTTTCACTTAGGGGAGTGGGAAGGCGTAATTTGTGTGAGAAAGGAAGATTCTTTTTTTTGAAAAATAATTCAGTGACCTTACTTTGGTGTGAAAAATAAAGCTCTTCTCAAGTCACGATCTGAAAGAAGATTGTAAAACAATCTTCTGTTCTTTTACCAAAAACAGAGTATCAGTAACTGGACTCCACAGGAAGCCCTTTCTACCATGGTGATTTCTCCAAAAAGGGAGGCTCTGTGGCCAGATGAACACAGAGGAGCTCCCTGTGGGTGCATTATGGGGGTGCATGCTCCCCATGAATGTAGTGTTAGGGTGGATGCTCCCCATGAGCGCATTGCGAGGGTGGGTGCTCCCCATGAGCTCATTATGGGGGTGCGTGCTCTCCATGAATGCACTGCATGGGTGGGTGCTCCCCACAAGTGCTTTGCAGGGGTGGGTGCTCCCTGTGAGTGCATTATGGAGGTGGGTTCTCCCCATAACTGCACTGTGGGGGTGGGGAACCCCACGAGTGCATTGGGGGTATGGGAACTCTACCAGAAGGCTGGCCACAGGGCATGAGGCCATTTGTGCCTGGTCAAAGCTGTGGGGTCAGACGATTGCTTACACTCTCCTGCCTCTGCCTGTTGTTTTCCCCAACTCAGCCTCTATATGCACCACGTCACACCAGTGACTTGTATCTGTCACCTTTTTGGGTGGCATTTATTCCACAAATATTTTTTGAGTGTCGACTGTGTCTCAGGTACTGGCTTAGCTTCTTGGGAAACTTCAGTGAACAAAACACATCAAGAGTTCTGCTCTTGTGGGGTTTAATTTCTATTTGGCATGAGACAAATAGATTAATATGAGAAGTAACTTATATAACAGATAGTATATACCATATATAATGACATTTAATTACATATAATATAAAGCTGATAAGTGCTATGGAGTAAGCCTGGATCAGGTGCTGATATAAAAGATGGAAAACAGTGTTTCTGCTGCAGATAAGTGGTAATATAAACTCTTTGAGAAGAGTTCTGTGTTTTGTTCACCCACGTATCTTGAGAGCAGCTAGCACAGTGCCCAGCACACAGTAGGCGACTGAACCTGCTTGTTAAATTAACTTGTCAGATGCAATTTAGGACACGAGACGTGATGTGCCAGTTCTTATTCTTCAGTAGCAGGACATCAGCACTTTGTGATTCCAGGACACTCCTCTGCTTCTGCTAAAAATTACCTGGCACATACTCATTTTAAGGAAGCCTCCTTAGAGAAGACTGTTCTGTGCCGTCCCCTTCAATCTAGCTCATACCTCCATTGAAGACTGGTCACGGTGCTGTTTCCAGCATCTGCCAAAACACAGCATACAGTTTAAGAGTGTTGGCCCTGGCACACCCAGAAATGGAAGAAACAAGTGTCAGGTCAATGATTGCGTGGACACTCCACGAAGAGTCAGGGTGGCTCTTTATAGATGAGCTTTGAAGACTGAATCTTGATAAAAAGAGGGAGATACCACTTCCATTCCTAATACTGGCCTTTCTGTAACTTGGCACATTTTCCTTTATGGAGATCTTAACAGACAGCTGATGAGCTTGCAACTGGCCTCTGCTTTAACAGAAAGGCCCCAAATCCAGCGGTTGAGAGAAGGCAGAAGTCTATTTTGTTTTCACACCAGCTTAAGGTGGAGGGGCAGGTCTGCCATCACCTGGGAATTATCCGTGACTATAAAGTCAAACTTGAGTTGACACCGTTTTGTGCCAGCAGATCGGGAGGGGAAGAGCACGGAGAAGCCACACCCCATGTTTTAAAATTCAGACCTGGAAATGGCAGGGATCACTTCCCCTAACACTCCATTTATGAGAAATATATCCTATGGCCACAGCGAATTGCTGGGAGGCAGGGAGCAGCGCAGCAATGCCTCCGCGGATGACTTTTGGGGACGACGAGGAGAATAGATTTTGGTGGGCCAGCTGCGGTTTCCTCCGCAGTCGCTGGCTCCCTGGTAACGCAGTCACACACTTAGAGGCACGTGCCAAGATGATGGCCCCCACTCCTTCCTACCCGCAAGGCAAATGAATACCGCCACTGCCCCACGCCTGACGGGGAAGTCTGCTGGGCAAACTCTGCTGATTCTCGAGTGCTTCCACACGAAGAGCATGAGAAGGTGCTATACGTGACAGAATAAACACTGAAACATCACGATACACTTAAAAGCCTCATATAGATCTATTTATTTCATTTTCAAAGGAAACCATGTCCTCTATGCCTCTTGGTCAA
>JAQZBX010086481.1:0-12990 GCA_029593785.1 Cabassous unicinctus | reverse complement strand
TGATGGTTCTCTTTTCTCTTGCTGCTTTGAGCATTTTCTCTTTGTCTTGAGCATTGGACATTTTGATAATTATATGTCTTGGGGTAGGCCTGTTAGGATTTATACTGTTTGGGGTGAGCTGTGCTTTCTGGACATGTAAATCCATCTCCCTCAAGTTTGGGAAGTTTTCAGCCATTATTTCCTTCAACACTCCTTCTGTTCCCTTTCCCTTCTCTTCTTCTGTGATGGAATGTGTATGTTTGCGCATTTTGTGTTGTCAGTTAAATCCCTAAGTCCCTGCTGGATTTTTTCTATCTTTTTATCTATCTGTTCTACTATCTGTTTGATTTCAGATGTACTGTCTTTCACATCACTAATTCTTTCTTCTGCCTGTTCAAATCTGCTGTTGTGTGCATCCAGTGTCTTTTTGATTTCTTGGATTGTGCCATTTATCACCATCATATCTGTTATCTTTTTCTGTATGTTTATAATTTCTTCAGTATGCTCTCCTAGTGTCTTCTTAATATCCTTAATCTCTTCCTTCACTTCATTAAGTTGGTCCATGATATTTGTTTGGACAGCTTTGATTAGTTGTTCAATGTTCTGCATCTCTTTTTTGTTTTTAGTTTGATCATTGGAATAGTTCATGTCTTCCTGTTTCTCAGTATGGCTTGTAATTTTTTGTTGCCCTCTGGTCATCATTTTATATTGATGGATTTATTCAGTTTATTAGCTTCTCTTTCTGCTCTAGAGTTTTATTTAGCTGGTGGCTCTGTATGTGTGTTAAGTTTTCTCTTTGACACTTTGTTTTTCTTGTATTTCCTTGCTTTTTTCTATGTTCCCTTGAGAGAAAAAGATTAGGGCCAGAGGAATCGAAAGAGGTAAGAAAGGAAAAAGGATAATAGTAATATTGATAAAAGTTAGAAGAGGGGCCATATCAGACTCGTAAAATGAATATTTAACTCATGTAGGCAGTGTAGAGTAATAGGGGAAAAAAAGTGGAGTGCTTACTATGGAATGGGAAACCAAATAGAGAAAAATATAAAGAATAATTTAAAAGGCCAGAATGATGAGGAGAGTGGGAAAGAGTAAAGAAAGGGCTGAAAGGAAAAAATTAATAATAATAATAAAAAGAAAACAGAATAAAAAAGATAGAAATCAAGACCCATGAAGTTGAGGACTAATGATAAAAGGTGGAATGTCACAACCACAACAGAAAGCAGAAGGTGGAAAGATGAAGGAAGGAATAGAGATAGTGTTGGTAGACAAAATCACTATACACAGAGAATGGAAAATCAAGGAAGAAGAAGCACTGCAAAGAAGAAAGAAGGTAGCAGCACCTAATTAAAAAAAAAGAGGGGGAGGTGGGGAGGAAAGAGGAAAGAAAAGCAAGAAACAAACAAACTAAGAAAAACCAAGCAAACATACAAGCATGCAGTCAAACAAAGCTAAAGAAGAACAGCATTCCTTCTTGGGCCATTGTGGAGCCTCTCAGCCTGCGTTCATCAACCAATTGCCCTGCAGCCTTCTCTCTGCAGGTTTTGAGGCAGATTTTAGTGACTAAATTAAGTTAAAAAAATTTTTTTTGAAGAAATAAGGGACCCAAAAGAAGGCCTCTTCTGGACCACCCCCTCTGCCGAGGGGACCCTAAATAGGCTCGTGGAAACTTATCAAACACTTCCCAATGCCTGACCCCTCCCCAGAGGAGCTGAGACTCTGATCCTCAGCATGGAACTTTAAAATTGGCTGGCTCTACCCCTTCCTGAACCAAGCCTCTGTGTCCCACGGCTGTTAGGTAAATCAGGCTTCCTCAGCAGATTTGCCTCTCCCCTCAGCCTGGCACCACTTCTAGCTGGCTGGTTTCCTTCCAAAAAGCTGCAAGGGGCTCCAGGAAGTCAAACTGACAGAAAAAAACCCCTCTCACCCTTTGCCAGGACCCTCTCACTCTCGGAGAATGCTCCCTTTCACTGGGTTGCTGGGAGGGTGGGGCTTGGCTGTCTGCATCCCACGATTTCCAGCTGGGGGAAAAAACTCATGATTTTATATTGAGCAGTCCACCTCGCTGTCCAGCTCCCTCCAGATCAATTTCCCCAAGGTTCTTGCTCTGCAGGTCCCAGAACAGGCCACCCAGGCAGGATCCTGTCCCCAATCAGCCATCCTCCATGAGAGAAATGGTGAGTGCCCATCTAAACCGACACCATCTTCTGCCTCTCTCCCTGTCCATCATTAAGATATCAATTCTACTCAAACTGATATACAGATTCAATGCAATCCCAATAAAAATTCCAGTTTTTTTGCAGAAATGGAAAAGCCAATTATCAAATTTATTTGGAAGGGTAAGGGGCCCCAAATAGCCAAAAATATCATAAAAAGAACCAAGTTGGAGGACTCTCACTTTAAAGTCAGGACTTTAAAACATATTACTTAGCTACAGTGATAAAAACAGGATGGTACTGGCATAAGGACAGACAGATTGACCAACGGAACTGAATTGAGTACTCTGAAATTGATCCTCACATCTACAGTCAAGTGATTTTTGACAAGGCTGTTAAGCTCACCTGGTGGTCCAAAACAGTCTATTAAACAAATGGTCCTGGGAGAACTGGATAGCCATAACCAAAGAAAGAAGACCCCTATCTCACTCCTTATATAAAAATTAACTCAAAATGGATCAAGGATCTATATAAAAATGAGAACCATAAAAATCCTAGAAGAAAACATAGGAATACATCTTCTAGACCTGGTGGTAGGTGGTAGCTTCTTAAACCTTACACCCAAAGCACGAGCAACTAAAGAAAAAAATAGATAAATGGGACCCTCTCAAAAATTAAAAACGTTTACACCTCAAAAGACTTTCTCAAAAGGTTGAAAATGCAGTCGACTCAACAGGGGAGAACATTTGGAAATCACATATGAGATAAGGTTTTAATATCCATGATATATAAAGAGAACATACAACTCAACAATGAAAAGATAAACAACCCCATTTAAAAGTGGGCAAAACACTTTAATAGACATTTGTCCAAAGAAGAAATACAAGTGGTGGAAAAACACATGAAAAATATTGACTATCACGAGCAATTAGGGAAATGCAAATCAAAACTATAATGAGATATCATTTCACACCTATTAGAATGGACACTATTAAAAAGTCAGAAAACTGCAAGTGTTGGAGAGGTTGTGGAGAGGTAGGAATGCTTAATTACTGTTAGTGGGAATGTAGAATGGTACAACCACTGTGGAGGGCTGTTTGGTATTTCCTAAGGAAGTTGAATATAGACTTGCCATGTGACGGCAATTCCACTACTAGGTATATACCCAGAAGAAATGAGAGCAGGACATGTGCAGACATCCGTGCAATGATGTTCATAGAAGCGTTATTCACAAGCCAAAAGATTGAAACATCCCAGGTTTCCACCAATCAATGAATGTATAAACAAATTTGGTGTATACACACGATGGACTATTATGCAGCTGTAAGAAGAAATGATGTCGTGAAGTATATTACAACACAGATGAAACTGAAGGACAACATGTTTAGTGAAGTAAGCCATGTACAAAAGGACAAATACTGTGTTATTGTGATATTATGAACTAAATATACAGAATATAGGTCATCAGAAAATAGAATAAGGGTACAGAATGGAAAGCTGAGGGTTAATCTGTGCAGAATTGGCAAAAAAGTTGTAAATCTTTGGAAATGAATAAAAATGGAGAAAGCACATCACAGTGTTTGTAAGGTAACAGAGCTATAATATGAATATGACAGTAGTTGAAAGCAAAAGTCTAAGGACATGTGTATTACTAGAAGGAAAGCTAAAAAATGTATAACATAGTGAAACCTCATGCAAAATACTAATATGGGTAATATTGCATATATAAGAGTGTTTTTACAAAGTAGAAATAGAAATAAGACTAGATAGATGGAAAAAAATAACATTATAGATGAAAAACATGCAATACATGGTAGCATAAGCTCTGTTGGAAAATTTGTGTACTGTCTTAGAGATTATTTTTCCTTTCTCTATATTTGTATAATTATGATGACAATTTTCATATATTTCCTCTGGATATTTTTACTTTATATTAAAATTGTTTCATATTAGTATGTATTCTTCATAATCATTATGAAGTCTCCATAATATTCTATCTAGTGCACAACAATTTAGATGACACTTTTCATGTTTTGAGGAATATTTTTATGTAAAAACAGTTTCCCTATTTTGTATTATTTTCATAGGCTAGATTTCCAGAAATAGAATTATCAGGCCAAGAGGAATGTACATTTTATGTGTCACAAGAGACCCACCTAAGACATAAGGACCCAACCAGGTTAAAAATGAAAGATTGGAAAAAAGTATTCCTTGCAAATGCAAATAGTAACCAAAAAAGAGCTGGAGTAGACCAGATAAATGTAAAATAACAATATTATAGTATATGAACAATAATTACTCAGTGAAACTTGTAAATTGTTCCTGTGATGAGTATTCTGTAAGTTTCTTCATACAAAATAAACACTTGCTTTTAATTGAGAAGAACTGGAGAAGAAATATATTTTTGGATACTTCATTTTTCTTTAACCCTTTCTTATGCATACTCATTAATTAAAGTAATCCATCTGGATCAATAATAATTTAGCATGACTATTGTTGAAAAAGATTTTGAGTTTTTCTGCCTCATAAAATTATGAGTTGGCATATTGTTATCTGTGGTAATTCATTCCAATAAGATGTGAAGTATTCCCAAATAGGACTTTGATTATCCAGAAAGAATTATGGCCTAAATGGAAATTAAATAACTAAACCAATAATTTATTTCATTCTTAGAGATTATGTCCAATTGTTAGAGTTGTAATATAAAAATTAGAATTATGTTATAATTAATTTCTATTATATTAGAATTATTATTTACATTTATAAATTTTCGTTGCTATACTATCTCTTATAATTGATTATATTAAATCTAACCTGGCCTTACACTCTTTTAAAATTTGTAATTTCTTTCAATCTATTTTTCTATTTTATTTTACAATTTTACAATAAAGTTCTTTTTAACAGCCAAAAAAATATGGAATCACTTTATTTACAACTTTTTAAGGAAAATAGAAAAGTATTCATGTACCATTCTTTTACTAGCTTTAAGTATTAAAATTTTAAGTCATTGTTCCTTTCACAGACAAACATGCTTTATTATTATTATTTAGATGTAAATTTATTTATATCTGTGGACATTTCCTTCTATGCTCATTTATTAGTTATATTTCCATGTTGTAAATTGTCCATTCTCATGTTTTGGAAAAAACACAGTCTTATAACACTGGAATACAATTTAATACTCCATTGGCGATTTGACCTTTAACAAATAACTTATCTTCTTTGATTCTCTCATTTCTCACCTGCAGGATAGAAATAATAATATCCACTTCATTAGACCATATTGAATGTTAAACTCATAAGATATAATTGTCCAGCACAGCAACTAGCTGGTGCTCAATAAATACTCTCATTCCCTGATAGAATGACTTCCAGCCTCAACTGATTTTATGATTATTAAAGGAACGATAATAATAACCAACTGATGTATAGACTGTGTCTACTTAATATTCGTTCTCAATCTTTATGCCCATTTACCTATGTTAATTTTTAGCATATTTAAAGTACAAAATAATCAACATTTAGTCTTAGGAGAAAAGAGTAAACACAAACACAATTTATTACTTTTCTAGGACTCACAAGCATCATTTTAATGTTCTATTAGAGTCTAATGAAGATAATAGCATAAGATAACTTTACAAGGCGTACAATTAAAGAAATATATCATACATGGCACAATTTACTAATTTGCCATTCATTGATGGGCATTAGTGGGTTGATGGATTTTTCGCATTAACATACACCAAGGTCATGGAGGATGCTATCTTTCGAAAAAAAATCAGGCAACAGTTTCATTGAATTTACAAACTGATTTCTTTCAGGAAGCTGGTTAACTATAATCACGCTGAAGTTTAAAAATATTCTGGATTAAAATGACAGGTACTAATTAATTTTCCAATTAGTTAAGGATTGATTTAGGATGTCATTTGTAAATTGTGATGCCATTTAGAGAACTAATCATTTATGTTGACAGAAGTTGCTTTATGTTTAACATTTCCATTAGGTATACAGCTTCACCCTATATCTATCAATCATTATAGTTTTGAACCAGCTTAAGTGAAGTAATGAAAGGGTGGTCAGCCTTCATACATATATTGTTCTTTAGAAAGGTAGGTTTATATTAACAGCAGTTTTGATTAGGCTATAATTAACAAGGAGGTAGAAAAAAAATAGCTCTTAAGTGTATATGGAACACCGTGGAACAGAATGCTTGTTAAGATGAAGGAAACTCAGATTGTAGGTATAATTTGAGGAAGAACTTTAAATTTTTCTGCACATTAATTTTTCTCATCTAACAAATGAGATGTTAATATATTTTCTACTTTTCAAAATGCTTCTTATTTCAAAATGTATGTGTGATAATCCTGTTCTTGGCTTTGTGCCTTGCACATATGAGACCCTGAACACAAGTTTTGAATCAATGAGTGATCCTTGAATCATTTCTTTAAACTCAATGTGGAAAAGAAGTAAAGTAAAATATATGACTCTTTTTCATTTGTTATGTAGAACTGTCATGAGGTACCTACCATATCTGAATTTTCCACTTAAATTACAGGTTGCACTTTAGTTTTTCATGTTCATTTTATTTTCAGTTATTCACAATTTGTGTCCAAACATTGTACAAATACACATTAAGCATTAGATTACTTTTCAAAAATATTCCTTTGATTCTTAAAAATGTGGCCATAATCTCTAAACATGAGTTTAGAGATTTTAGTTTAGTTTATCTATTAATTTTGGCCAATGGAAGTGTTACAGGACTAATGCATAAATATAATTTATGTTTAAAACAATGGATGTATAAAAGCCTTCTGTCAGGTATTTAACCCTTTACCTGTGACTAGAGAATGTATAGGGAGGATATTAGTGCACTAAAAAGAACTCCCTCACTCTTTTCTTCCTTTCCACCAGACTCTGGAGCCAGATTGCTCAGTTGAAAGACAAGATCTGCTATTTACTTCCTATGTGAATTTGGGTAAGCCACTTAAATTCCCTGTGCCTCAGTTTGCTCATCTGTAAAATGGCAACAATAAAAGACATACCTCCTAGGTTCCGTGAGGACCAAAGGCTCATTATCAGTAATTATTATTATTAAGAACCTTTCCACAGAGGATTTGAAGGACTTTACATGTATGCTGACATCATCTGGAAGGTCTTCCTGGCTTAGAAATGTCTGACTTCTCCCTAAGATTCCCCGGAAGATATTTTGGGTAAGGTGATCCATAACCCACTGGCTGCTACATTCAACAATAGAGGTGGGAATTTCAACCAAACTAGTCCAATTACAGTCTCTTTCTTAAAATGTCTAGGAATTGTATAGAAATGAAAGTGAATGTGAAACAAGAGGAGAGAGAGAGAGATGAGAACACCGTAAACTGACATTTTTTCAGAGGATAAGATCTGTAGCATGAAAATTTTGCATCTATGTGGTCACATAATTTTATGCCACATAAACTGAAGAAATAGGGCAAATTGAAACAACTGCATAGGGAAGACCAGGAATAAGAGCCAAAGAAATCTGGACAAATTTAAATTCTAGGTTCTATCACATTCATAAAATTCTTATTGTAAATTATTCTTTTCTACTGATGACAGCAAGATTTGGTTATGATAATTAAAACCAAAGTTCAAATGAAAATATAATACAATGAAGAAAAGTAAACAAGAATCAGAATTAGGAAAACTATACATAAAATGATAAATCAAGACCAGGTTGAAAATGAAGTTGTAGATATTCTGGTAATAAGTTTTAATTTTGATTAATTCAAATTTATCTATTGTTTCTTTTGGCATTTATGTTTTTGGTGCCACTTCTAAGAGTCCACTACCAAATTCCAGGTCCTGAAAATTTACCCCCATGCTAACTTCTAAGAATTTTATTATTTTGGCTTTTTTATTTAGGTCCATGATCCATTTTTTAGTTGATTTTTCTATGTGGTGTTAGGTAGGGGGTCTAACTTCATTCTTTTGTGTGTTGATATTGTTTTCCCAATACCATTTGTTGAAGAGGCTATTGCTTCTTTACTGCATGTACTTGGCACTATTGTTGAAAATCAATTAGCTATAAATGTGTGGGTTTATTTCTGGATTTCCAATTCTGTTCCATATGTCTGTTTGTCTATTTTATGCCAGTACCACACTCTATTGATTACTGTGGCTTTTTAGTACAATTTGAAATTGGAAAGTGTGTGTCTTCCAACTTTGTTCTTTTTCAAAACTGTTTTGGCTATTTAGGATCCTTTGCAGTTAAATATGAATTTGAGGATTGGCTTTTCCATTTTTGCAAAAAAGGCTGCTGGAATTTTGATGGAGATTGCAATGAATTAGTAGATAGCTTTGATTAATATTAATACCTTAGCAATATTAAATTTTCCAATCAATGAACCTGGGGATGTCTTGCAATTTATTAGGTCTTCTTTAGTTTCTTTCAGGAGTGCTTTGTATTGCTGTACAAGTCCTCTTTATCTTTGGTTAAATTTATTCCTGGATAGTTTATTCTTCTAGGTGCTATTATAAATAGAACTGATTTATTAATTTCCTCTTTGGATTGTTCATTGATAGTGTATAGAAACACAATTGATATTTGAGTCCTGACTTTGTACCCTGCTACTTTGCTGAAATTATTAGCTCTGGTAGTTTATTGTGGATCCTTTGAATTTTCTCTATATAAAGGCAAGTTGTCTACAAATAGAGATAGTTTCAGTTATTTATTTCCAAAGAATACCTTTTATTTCTTTTTCTTCGTTAATTTCTCTGGCTAAAACTTCTAGCAATATATTGAATTGTGGTGGTAAAGGTGGGAATCCCTGTCTTCTTCTTGATCTTGGGTGGGGGTGTACTTTAAGTATTTCACTAGTGATTATGATGTTAGCTATGGGTTTTTCACAGTGGCCTTTATCTTGTTGAAAAATTTCCCTTCCATTCTGAGTTCTCTGAGTGTTTTTTATTAAGAAAGGGTACTGAATTTTGTCAAATGCCATTTTTGCAACTATTGAGAAAATCACATGGGTTTTTTCTTTCCTTTATTCTATTTATTTGGTGTATTGATTGATTTTCATGTTTTATCACCTTTGAATTTTTTAGAAAAATCCCACTTGGCCATAGTGAATAATTTTTTTTTCCATACTGTTAGATTTGTTTTGCTAGTATTTTGTTAGGGATTTTTTGCATCTCTATTCATAAGGAAACTTGATCTATAATGTTCTTTTCTTGCTTTGGTATTAGGGTAATTCTGGTCTCAGAAAGAATAAGGAAGTATTCTCTCTTCTTGAATTCCTTGGAAGATTTTGAGAAGGTGTGGTACTAATGGTTCATTGAAAGTTTGAAAGAACAACATTGTGAATGTAATTAACAGCACTTAAATATATATCTGAATGTGATTAAAAGAGGAAATGTTAGACTGTATACATCAAAACAAAATAAACTTTCAAAAAAAATTCATTGAACTACACTAAACAAACAGTGAGCCCTAAGTTGAACAATGGACTATAGCTAATAGTACAATTATAAAAATGTGCTCTTATCAATTGTAACAAATTTTCACACCAATGAATGTGTTAATAATAAGGTGGTATATGGGAATCCTGTATTTTATGCATGATTTTCTGTAAACCCACAGCTTTTCTAATAAAGAAAAAAAAATTTGGTAGAATTCACCATTGAAGCTACCTGGTCCTAGACTTTTCTTGGGTGAAAGTTTTTTGATTATTAATTCAATGTCTGCACTTGTTATAGATTTGTTGAGGTAAATCTTCTTAAATCAATTTGAGTAATTTGTGTATTTCTATGAATTTTTCCATTTTGTCTGTATTATCTACTTTTTTGGTGTAAAATTGTTCATAATGTTATCTTATAATCCTTTCTATTTAGGTAAGGTCAGTAGTGATATAGAAATTTTCATTTCTGATTTTATTTATTTATATCTTTTCTCATTTTTTGTCAGTATGACTATAGATTAGTCAATTTTATTGATTTTTTTCAAAGCACCAACATTTCATTTTGTTAATTTTCTCCATTGTCTTTTTGTCTATTTCACTTATCTCTGCTCTAACCTTAATTATTTCCTTTCTTCTGCTAACTTTGGGTTTACTTTGCAATTCTTTTTTATAGCTCTGCAAAAGGAGAAATTAAATTCTTAATTTGAGATCTTTCTTCTTTTTTAAATATAGATGATCACAGCTATAAATTTCCCTATGAGCACTGAGTTTTCTGGATCCCTTAACTTTTGTGTTATGTGTTTTCAATTTAATTTGTATCTAAATATTTCCTAATTTCCCTAGTAATTTCTTCTTTAACCCATTACTTGATTAAAAGTGTGCTGTTTAATATCCATTTGATTTTTTATTTTTTTATTTTCTAGTTTCTCTTCTGTTATTGATTTCTAACTTTACTCCATTATGGTCAGGAAAGTTACTCTGTATAATTTCAACATTTTTAAATAATAAGACTTGTTTTGTGACTCAGCATATGGTCTTTCCTGGAGAATGGTCCATGTGCACTTAAAAAGAATGTGTATCCTATTGTTGCATGAAGTGTTCTATATATGTGTGTTAGATCTAGGTGGTTTATAAGGTTGTTCAGTTCCACTATTTTCTTGTTGATCTTTTGTCTAGATCCAGTATTGAAAGTGTTGCATTGAAATGGCCAACTATAATTGTGGAACTATGTATTTTTCTCTTCAATTCTGTAATTTTTGCTTCATATATTTTGAGTTCCTGTTGTTAGGTGCATATATATTTATGATTATTATATCTCTTGTTTAATTGACCTTTTTAATAATATATAGCATGCCTCTTTATATTCTGCAACAATTCTTGATTTAAAGTCTATTTTGACTGATATTAGTATAGCCACCCCTGCTCTCTTTGATTATTTTTTGCATGGCATATTTTTTCCTATCCTTTCAATTTGTTTGTGCCATTCATGAAGGACTCCCTTTAGCATTTCTTGCAAAGCAGGTCTAGGGTTAATGAACTTCCTCAGATTTTGTTTACCTGGAAATATCTTAATATCTCCATTATTTGAAGGGCATATTTGCTGTATATATTCTAGAATAACATTTTTTTTTCTTTAAGCATTTAAAATATGTTCTTCCACTGCCTTTTGGCTTCAATGGTTTCCAGTGAGAAACTGGATGTTATCTTATTAAATATCCCTTGTATGTGATGCATCACTTCTCTCTTGCTGATTTCACAATTGTGTATTTGCCCTTGGCATTGGTGTAGATCTTGTTTTGGTGTAGATATCTTTAGGTTGATTCTGTTTGGCATTCATTGAGCTTCTTGGACTGGTATATTTGTATCTTTCATCTGATTTTGGAAATTTCAGCCACTATTTCTTCAAATATTTTTCTTGCTCCTTTTTCTTTCCTACCAGGACTCCTACAATGGGCATATTGGTACTCTCGATGGTTTCCCACAGGTTCTTAAGGCTTTGTTATTTTTTTTCCCATTATTTTGTTTTTGGCTTCTCATACTGAACATTTTCAGTTGTCTTATCTTCAAGTTCACTAATCCTTTCTTCTCCTTTTTGGATCAACTGTTGCACCACACTATTGAATGTTTCATTTCTTATATTGTATATAAGATATTTAATTAGTAATTCTAGAAATGAATCATTCTTCAGAATAGTTTTGTGGACTTTTGAAGTTTGATGTACCCCCAAAATCCATGATATTAAATCAAATCCTGGGGAGCAGATATAGCTCGGTGGTTGAGTGCCTGCTTCCCATATATGAAGTCCCAGGCTCAATACCCGTTAGCCCCTAAAAATAAACAAATAAATAAATCCAATCCATTCTGGTGTGTTTGGACCCATTGTACATAGAACCTTTTGATGAGGCTATTCAGCTAAGTTTTGATCCACCTCATTCAGGACAGTTCTTAATCTATTACTGGAGTTCTTTATAAACAGAATGAATACACGGAAGAGGGAAAGCCAGAGTAACAAGAAGCTGAAAGTAATGAAACTCAGAAGGGAAGGTAGAGAACAACAGATGCTGCCATGTACCTTGCCATGTGGTAGAGGAGATGAGGATTGTTGGAAGTCAGTCTTTGGGAAGAGAGTATCATCTTGGTGATGACTTTGTTTGGATATTTCTATGACCTCAAAACTATAAGCTAATAAATATAATTGTTTAAATCCAACCTATTTTATGGTATCTGCTTTGAGCAGCCTAGGAAACTAAAACAAATTTCCATCAATTAATTTTTTCCTGCATCCAGACCATATTTTCTTGTCTCTTTACATGTTTTATTTTTTTGAGTGTGAAGAACAGGATATTTTGAGAATTATGATGTAGTAACTCTGGATATCTCATTTTCCCACACCTCTGCCTGCAAGACCAAGACCAAGGGAAAATAAAAGAAAGACAAAAGAAACAAAGAACGAGAGAAAAAGAAAAAAAAAATTAACCAACAGACAAAATACCCTAAAAATAGTAGGGTATATTGCCTCTTCAAATCCTTTGGTAGATACTGGTGGGAAGCCAGAAGCTGCTGTTGTTTAGGCCACAACCAAGGCCAGCATCTACACTGGTCCCTCAGGGATCTGTCACACCAGAAAAGACAAAAAGGAAAAGAAAAAGAAAAAACACCAACAATAAAGGTGCCGTCTGTATGTCTTGGTAGGTGTGCCTGAAGTCACTGCTGCAGAGGGCCAAAAGTGAGGCTGGCATCCATTATGGTCCCTCAAGGATCTACCAGCCCAAACATAGAAGGATGTTTATGTGGGAGGTTATGGGAGGAGTGGGAGTTGGCTAACATGAAAATCCTTGTAATTTTTGTGTAACATTTATATAATCTAAGCATCTTTTAAAATAAAATAAAAAAAAAAATTAAGAAATAAAAAAAAAAAAAAA